>UCOK01019693.1:10596-33701 GCA_900474325.1 Synergus umbraculus | reverse complement strand
TACCTTTAGTGCTGCTGCTGCACCACAATAAAGGACGACTGTTGCGCTATTTTAGGTTAGCAACTGTACTTTTTGTGGAGTAGTTACTGTCTTTTGGCATAGAGAGTGTTGCGCTCCTTCGAAAAACGCAACTGCTATCCCTCAAGGTGCAGTAACTGCCCCGCAAATGGACAGTTGCTGCACTTATACAGAGAGCAACAGCTATCCCACGTTAAACGCAGCAGTTGTATCTACAGGGGCAGTAACTGTACCAAATTTTTTTCCGTGCAGTTGTGAGCCCAAAAGTGTAGTTGGCGGTGCACAGTGGTTAAAAATTGGAAAGTACCCTTCATAATCGCCTACAGGTCGTATTTTTTAACCGATTTGAATATTTTTTTTTTGAAATGCTCAGCGTACAATTTTGAAGAGAATTTTGGATTTCGATTTTTTAATTTTTTCCACAGAGCAACAATATGTAAACAAATATAGTGACAAAATTGTCCATTTCAACTTTCGGAATTTTTATCTCAAGAAAAAATATTGATAAAAACTCACTATAAGCCAGAATTATTGCCCCTGCATTCATAGAACAGAATTAAATCAAAAAATATTTAACTTAATTAATATAAACAACTTTTATAAACAAATTCCTATGAGTTTTTTTTTTCATAGAAAAAATTTTTTTCTTGACGCTCATTGCAAATATATTTCAAAAGAGTCATATTTTGTAACAAAAAGTTAGCATTAGTTAATAATTATCATTTTCATAAACATTTTTATAAACAAATTCTTTATAATTGAGATTTTCTCACATTTAAATTTATTTTTCTGACCAAAAGTGATTCACAATCCTCTTTAGAGCCATTTATATACTTAAAGCTCTATACATAAACAATATAAAATGTTAATAACAGTTTAATTTAAAAATTCCCCCAATCGGCCGTTTCATTGTGGAAAAAAATGGGATTTTCTTCAATTATTATAATAATTAACATTTTTTGCGATGACTAACCAACGAAATTAAGTAATAAATAATTTACAAGATTGATATAAACAATAAAAAAACTAAAATTGATCATTTTCACTCGTAAAAGGGACGGTTTTCCACTGAAATTATTCAGCAATAAGCTAACAGTGATTGCAAAATTGAATGTGGAGCACTAGATAATAACTTGCGTAATTATTATTGACAATTTTCATAACAATCAATTAACGCTATTAACCACTGTGCAGTTTGTTCTGTGCATCAAGGGGGAATCTGTCGGATCTAACATCAAACTTATGTTTGTAAGATTTCAAGCAGCACATGAATATGCAGGCATATTCAATCAGCTACATATGCGCAGTGTGTTCTGCGCAGCGAACTTGTTTATCCCCTCCACCGATTACGTTTTCTGGCTCACCCTCTCCAGTGGAGTTAAGTCTCCTTATAGAGTGTTCTTGATTCTTAAATATTACCCTCAGCAATGGTACAGTGTTTGTCATGTATGCCTTAACATTTGTCACTAGATTTTTGCACGCGTTCAATGTAAAATCTTAGTGACAAATGTTATAAGATATACATGACGAATACTGTACATACATGGACTGTTGGCTATTTAATGCATTTTTATGATTGAGTAATCTTTAATTGCTAATTACTCGGCAATTATTCATTTCACAGATTTTTTATATTAGAATTTTTACTCCATTTTTTTGTAATTCAAAAATATAAATACACGCAATCCCCGATTCTACCAACCCCAATTCTACGACCTCGTTCTCTGATGAAGGCGCAACGAGCAGCCACTAGCTCGGCAGTGTCGTAGCCAAAAGCGGGCAGTAGGGGAGAGTGGGTTAATGCCAAACACCTAAGAAAAAACTAAAATAAAATAAAAATTTACTGAAAAATAAAAATTTTTACTTTTGCTTATTATTAACTAAAAATTTTCCTATAAAATAATGTAGCCTTTATTGCTAAAATCACAGAGTAATGTAATATATAATGAAAATAAAAAAACACTAGAATTCGGAATTACCATATAACCATGGGGTAATTCCGAACACTCGGTGTGGAAATCACGAACGAAGTGTTAGTTTTTCTTATTACAACAGAAATCACACTTAAAACCTCTTGATATGCTTTCTTATTATAAAATTCGGCTTATTATAAAACATTAAAAACATAAAACGACTATTAACGAAAAAAACATTAGTATTCGGAATACCACGGGGTAATCGCGAACGTTCGGGATTATCCCATTTGCAAGGTTTGCTATTACTCTACTTCTCCAAAAGCAAGAATGTAACGGTTGATATTGAATGTTACGGTTGATACAGCCCTGACTTTTGACCTCGTGTCGATTCTGTATTCGATTCACAGCAACTTCAGAGCATTCTCGAAAAAGCCGTTGAATCGAGATTTGCGTTTCATTATTACTTCCTGATTTTACCACAATTTCACAAATTGTAAAATTCTTAGTCGAAATTAAGAATCCATGATATTTTGTTCTAGTGTTGCTCTTTTTTCTAGTGTTGAAGTTCTGTGAAAAATAATTATTTATAAATGCTGTTCACGCGATTTACCCTTTCATTCCAGCAATTTGACGCTCTGTTTGAACTTCTACGTTTTGAAAAATGATTATTTTCCAAAAAAAAAAAAACAATCATTCTTACATTTTTTCAAATAAATGGAATAACACATCTACTCTGATTGACATCCGGAATAAGAAAGACTTTGCAGATTGGGTTCGTTTTCTTTATAGTTCTCTTAAAAACCATCTACAAATTATATACGGTGAGAGTGCAGTACGAAGTCGAAAATTGAATTGTGCCTGATTATAGGTCCGATTATCAAGCGCCCTTAGTTTTAGAATCAATAGACAATTAGAAAATAATCCGATTATACTTGATCCCACCTTAAATTAAATTTCGACAGATTTAGGGCTCTTTTCCACAAAACGCTTAAAACTTAATTGCTTGTTTTACTGAGAACAGGATATATCATCTCACCATCTCTGAATCGAACGTGGAATGGTGCTTCTAGCGTGGTGTTACGACGAGGTATTATTCCCTAAACAACTTACAACACTGTTAACGCAATAGCACGCGGGATGTCCCTTAAGTCGCGTAACACATTTGTACTCATCCTCCTTTACAAACGTAGTACCATAAACAGTTCGACAAAGACTGTCACACACATTTTCACATATATCCTTCTGCCTGGGTTAACCTCGCGTATATTCCCGCCATTGTATCACTCCATTAAACATTCGCTGCAGTGTACTATAAACCACGATATAATCTCGCAATGCGGTAAACACTGCCAAGTTAAACGGGCGAGGACTGCACCCGTGAGCAGAGTGAGATGATGCAATGGTGTAAGAGCAATAGAACATTTCTAAAGCAGAGGGAGTGCCCTAGGTACGTTGGGGTCGCGCGCACTGATGTAAACCTGGAGAAATATGTATCCACGGAAACTAAAGTTTATTAGGTTTATGTCGCCAGGTTGCCACATCTCAGTGTGAGTGCATCCGCAAAGGTTTGGATTTTAGGGAATAACTGGCTCTATGAGAACATGCTAGTAACGACGACTGTTGCACGAGCCTCTAATTTCATTTCCGCTGACGGACGACTAGATGGTCCTAAATTTTATAATCTCGATATAACATGTTACCTGTATATCTATCTGTTGTCTTCTTTTACGAACACTGGCTAGATTTGGTAGATTTTAAATATGTTAATTCTGAACTTTCCTACAACTGTAAACTTTATAATCTGAAATAAATTATTCCAACCTAATCTATTACACAGGAACACAAAAAAAACAGTGGTCTGAACCCTTATAGATTTTGACTATTTTCCCCTAGCCTTGGGTAAATGTGTGAAATTTTGGAAGTTTCAGGCTCCGTTGCAGTTATATTTATCCTCGAAAAAGTTAATGGGACAACATCGTTCCTACATATTTCGAGTCGTTATTAGTTCAAATTTGACTTTAGAATTTTTTTGAAGTATCTGAGAATTTCCCTAGCCTAAAGGAAAAAGTGCATATATGTGCAAAACTTGAGGCTTAACGGAGCTTTTATTTGCGCACGGAAAAGCTGATGTCTTTCCGTACTTTTTATATCTGACAAGAAGTTTTTTACGGTACCTCGGGTTTTCCCTAGCCTAGGGAATTTTTTATATTAGATTTAGGTATGTTTCCTTGTTCTTTTATCTTCAAACGTCCTTCGTATTGGATTTCTTTTGCGTCTTTTTCTTGTATAATACTTACATATAACATCTCTTTTTAACCTCCAACAAAAATCTGCCATCATGTGTTCATCCAAAATTTTACACATTTACCCTAGGCTAGGAGAAAATTGTAAGGTCAAGAGAAAATTCTAAGGCCGGATTCGGATTCAGCAGCTCAAAATCCAATAAGGGTAGCTTTGTCACATGTAAAGTTCAGACCACTTTTTTTTGTGGGCCTGTGGAATCTAAAAGAAAGATGCCCTAGGCTAGGGAAAACCCGAGGTACCATAAAAAAACTTCTTGTCAGACATAAAAAGTACGGAAAGACATCAGTTTTTCCGTGCACAAACAAAAGCTCCGTTAAGCCTCAAGTTTTGCACATTTATACACTTTTTCCCCTAGGCTAGGGAAATTCTCCGGTAATTAACAAAAATTCTAAATTCAAATTTGAACTAAAAGCGTCCCGAAATTTGTAGGAACGACGTTGTTCCATTAACTTTCACGAGGATAAATATAACTGCAACGGAACCTGAAACTTCCAAAATTTTACACATTTACTCAAGGCTAGGGGAAAATAGTAGGGTTTAGGGAAAATTCTGAGGCCGGATTCAGATTCAGCAGGTCAAAATCTATAAGGGTAGCATAGTCAGATGTAAAGTTCAGACCACTTTTTTTTGTGTCCCTGTGTAATATATAAAGATTCAAGATTAGAAATATTATTTATTAAATAAAAGAAATGATTTAGGATGTTGTTTACAATGTGAAAAGTGAAACCTCAGCCATTGTTTTACAATGTGTAATTATTTATAATGTGTACTTGACCGTTGTAGAAGATTTGCAGTTAAAGATGAATGTGCACTCTCTAAAGTTTAATATCGATGATGATTGATGATTGTTTCCTCAATCTAAGTCCGAGATCATTTCCCGACACTAACAATAAGTCCGAAAATGGTTTCAAAGTCTAAGTCCGAAATTGAATATTTAGGAGAGTAATAGACTTGTAGATTGAATGAGTTTCGATGACACTTAGAGTTCCAGTGATATTAAAAAAGAGATTCGTTCTAAACCGCAGACTGACTCTTGGTGATCATTTTCTAAGTTGCATCATCCGAGGTTTTCGTGGAAAGAGGGTAAGAGAGTGCACGCGCCTAAGGGTCGACAGGTCCGGTAGCATAAATTTATTTTATGGGAGACACCTTCTAGCAGGGGTTATAAATTAAATAAGGATAGACATAATGAGAGAAAGAGAGATTAAGAGATTGACATTGCAGCAAGATCATTTGGTCCTCGGGCCCTTGCTTTTTGTGAAAGCAAGTACATTCTTTCTTCGTTGCCTGCTAGGCTTGACGGTTTTACATTAAATTAAAAATATCCAAAATTCTTTAAATATTGTTTTAAGAGTAATACTTGTTGTTAACTTTAGAACAAATAAATTAACAGATCAATTCACAATCTAGACATTGCAACCATGTGAGTATTCAAAATCAAGACATAAGTGCATCAAATAATATTTTAATTTATTTAAATATAACAAATTTTACCTGAACTCAGCTTAAATAGAAAATAAATAAATAAATAAATTTCTAATTTACACTGGTAAATCAAAAATGGATACAAATTGACTTAATTAATATGCAAGAATGCACGAAAAGAAACGCGTAAGTATTGAAGCTATAAAAGCTGCTCCACAAAGAATGTCGAGAAATCGGCGTTGTTGTCTTTTTTAGACAGAGGCTCGATTTTCATTGGCTGATTCGAGACATTCTGCTTGGTATTGCTATTGACGATGTATCAGAGGGGAAAGTATCCAAGTTCGTGATTAAAAGTGGTCCAAATAATTATGCTTCATTTTACAATTGATACTTTCCAAAAGTTCCCACTCGGTCCACTTAATGGTAGATCATTTTACTGGTGTACCAAATAATCCGTACATTATACTGGACGAAATAATCTAAATAGATTGTAAATATTTAAACCCTCAAGAATGCACAGGGATGTACTTCCAATTAATTGGGACTCATGCACAAGGTTTCACAGGTAATATCTGAAAAGGATATGACGAAACCTTCCAAGGAGATGGAAACTGAAGGGTTCATAGAACGCGCCATGCAGAAAGGCAGGAAACGCAGCAATCTCATCCATCACAACATTTTTCTTGGGTACTAACAGTAAAATGAATGATATCTTAGGAGCACGCTGCGGTAGGTTGAGTGGAAAAATTTGAATCATTTGAATTCCTTTAAGTTACTGAAAGCGTCCGAAAAGTTCTGTAAAGTCCTTCAGATCTCCTAAATTAAACATGGTAATGCAGGATAGGTCCAAGATAAGACAGGTCACTAACACAGCGTTGGCCTACCGCTCACGCACGTGGCGCTCCTATGATTCTTCTAGCTTAATCATTTCATAACTGAGAAAAATAATAACTCAATGCATTTTTACTAAAGGAATTTTCAGTTTATTTCTTTTTATTTTTTATACATCCATATAGGTCCAGACATTTAGATCTGGGGCACCCTGTATAACAATATTTTTAAATTATGCTTAACGTAGAAACACCTAACTTAGGACACTGGTTCAAAACTTCAGACACAAAATTTTCTCTGCTTCTACATAATGAAATGGTGTGAAACAAACAAAAACTAGATTAAAAAAGTCAACTATTACAAAAACAACTATAATAATTCAAATTCAAGGAAACTATGTGTCCGTAATTCGGTCCATTGTCTAAAGTTACAATAGATGATCCTAAAGTATTTTCATGTAATATTATCTTTTGGTATAATCATCATCTATTTCGGCAAAGTGAGCACAAAATTGGCTCTTTATCATTGAAATACGTATAGATTAGATTTCCCAGAGTCACTTTCCTCTAAATGAGGAAAATAAATCGTCACGACAAGGGTGGCGCCTTTCATTTCCCATTCGAATCACTTTGACCTAAACGCTCTTCATTATGACCCACTAATGCTTTTTTCCTTCGACCATGGCTCACGTAACCTCGATCTTTCTTCTTCTCCCTTTGGCACGTCCTCCTTATGCATAATTCGGTTTCCCTCGCGCACCAACTGGCTTGCCTTTTTATCATGTCCCTACCTTATATATCTATCCATCTGCTCGCATTTCCCGTAGAAGCGATGTATTTGCATTTCTAACAGAAACTCTCAATAAATGGTGATTTAGAAAATCAGAAACCAAGGAACTTTTTTAGCTGTTGATAAATTATTTCCTCTTAGGTTTTTTAGCAGGTTTAAGTTGTATTAAAGAAGTCATGTTCATACCTTATTTTATTTATTTTAATTTGAAATAAAAGTATTTTTAACACATTAATAATATCAATGGAAAGTAACTTTTGCTTCTAAGTTATAGGCCTGATCACAGTCGTGAACTACACCCGTAACCTTAATCCAAAGATGATTCGATCCTTTTCTATCATATTGCTCCATCTTTCTTGTCACGTGATCGCAAGAGAGACAGGGCAATATGATGAAAAAGGACAAAACAATCTTTAGGTTAAGGTAACACGTTTAGTTCACGATTATGCTAAGGCCTTATCCTTATTAAAATGAAGTTTTGGATTCAATACTTTTTCAATACTACTTTTTCATAAAGGAGCCACTATAAACTCAAAAATAATAAGTATTATTTAGCATAAATTATTTTTAATAATATCACATGCAACGTGAATAAAATTCTTTAAATGATTACCTTAAAAAGATTCTTAAAAATGAAATGAAAAGTTCATAATTTTAGTAAAGGTTACTTTGTTTTGCAAAGAATTGCAAGGACTATGTTAAAAGTTATTAATATGATAATATTACATGATTAAATATATATGTGAAGATTTTCTCTCCCTTCCCGGAATTTTGTTGTCAGATACTGGAGTTGCAGGCACATCCACTAATTGCTCTTAATTAATAAAGTTTAAAGTTGATTCTGAAACAGTAAGTCAATTTATTGAGTCAATTATTTTTAACTTTATTCACAGAAAGTAGATTAAATGAAAATCCTAAAATTAAGATATTTTACTAAGCAGTTTTCAATGATGTAATTTCATCAAGTCTTCCGGAATTTTCAATTTACTTATAGAAGTTTGTAAAGTTCGAAGAGGTTTTTGGCTTTAATAAGTTCATCAAGCCCCACTTCTCCTAGCTAGCTTCCAAATATGAACATAAATTTCACTAGAACACGAACCACAGTGTAACTAACTACTCATGTGATCCTAACTTTTCTCCAAAATAATTTACAAAAGAGAAGGCAAAGAATACTCAATTGCTTAAATATATTAAGAACAAGTATTTCATAATAAATGGCAATTTTTCTTATCGATAATTATACATATTGTATAGCTTTCAAAGGGTTTAGAAACATTTTAGAATCTCAAGATTTTTATTTACAACCCTGCTAGATGTAAAGAGATAGAAATCCTATCCCTTTCTATCACCTTCTA
Organism: Synergus umbraculus; assembly: GCA_900474325.1. Taxonomy (NCBI): domain Eukaryota; kingdom Metazoa; phylum Arthropoda; class Insecta; order Hymenoptera; family Cynipidae; genus Synergus; species Synergus umbraculus. Next base: position 25,063 of record UCOK01019693.1, on the reverse strand, counting down.
CCTCTAAGATAGAAAGGGATGACGATTATTTCTCCCTTTACATCTCTCGCCTATCCCCTTTATATCTTTCTATCTCCATTTAAATCCATATTTCACGCTTATCTCATTAAATCTCCTATTTTCTATCCCTTTCTATCTCTTATCTGTCTCCATCTATCTCTTTTAATCCCCACTTCTATATCTTTTTCTATCTTTTATACATTCCCGTCTATCTCTTTCTATCTCCTTGTCAATCATCGTTCTCTTCTAACTCTTTCTATCTCTGTATATACCTGTCTATGCCTTTCAATCTCCATTTCAATTCACATCCATGCTTATCTCTTTGAATATCCTCTTTTCTATCCCTTTCTATCTCTTGTCTATCTCCGCCAATCTCTTTCTATCTTCATCTCAATTCAAATCAATACCTATCTCTTTCAATCCCCACTTCTCTATTCCTTCCTGGTTCTCGTCTATTATTGTCTATCCCTTTCTATGTACCCCACTTTTCTATCCATTTTAATCTCTTCCCCATCCTGATCTATCTCTATCTATCTTCTTGTCAATCGACATTTATTGCTATATGTTTCAATCCCCTGATTTCTATCATAGCCTCTTTATAAACGTATATTTTTGAATGTCTTCTTCTCTGTTTCAATTTAACTACTCTTTTCTATTCAAATTCATCCTTATTTATCTCATTACATACAGTTCAATTATTTCGTTTTAAAAAAGTAGTTATTTTTAGTTAATTCAGGACATATTTGAGATGTGACCTTATATACATGTATATGCAAATTATTATTATATGAATGCAAATTATTCTTAAATGAATAAATAAAATACATCTATAATTTAAGATAAAGAAGACTGGATTGGAAGATAAAACAGTGGAACCATATTGGTGAAAGGGAATATTGAGTGGATAGAAGTAGCTGGCAAGGAATAAGTTAACATAGGCTGGGATTGAAATAACAAGATTAAAAGAGATCGGTTAGTGATCATAACGACTTAAAAAGAGATTGAAAAGGCAAAGATGGTTAGACGAAAAGATAAATGAGGAAATTGAAGATACAGATTGTAGATATTTACAAAGAGATAGAAAAATATAGAGTTAGATAAATAAGAGATAGATTGGGATAGAGCTCATTGGGAGGAGTGATGTTGGTTTTTACTGCATAACTCCAGTCCTTCGTTAGCTCAGTGGACTAAGCGTTGGACAGCGAACTTAATGCATGTTTACAAAATGTAGATTAATAAGTTAATAAGGGATAGATAGCCGTAGGGATTGAAAGAGATACAAATTTCTAGCGAGGGAGATAGAATTAGGGATAGAGAGGAATAAAATTTGTATACGTATAAATAGAGTAAGAGGTAGAAAGAGATAGATGTTAGCAGAATTAGAGATAGACTGCGGGATAGGAAGAGATAGATATTATCAGAAAGAGATAGGCTGAGAGATTTTTATTTACAACCCTGCTAGAAGTAAAGAGATAGAAATCCTATCCCTTTCTATCACCTTCTCCCTCTCAGATACAAAGGGATAACGATTGTTTATCCCTTTCCATCACTCGCCTATCTCCTTTATATCTTTCTATCTCGATTTTAATCCATATTTCACGCTTATCTCTTTACATCTCCTCTTTTTTATCCTTTTCTATCGCTTGTCTATCTCCGCCTATCTCTTTCTATTTTCATGTCAATCCATAACAACGCCTATCTTTTTCAATCTGCACTTCTATATATCTTTCTAGTTTTTGTCCATCCCCGTCTATCTCTTTCTATCTCTTTGTCAATCACCAGTCTCTTCTATCTCTTTCAATTCCCACTTCTCTATCTCTTCCAATCGCGACATCTACATTCCTTCCTATTTTTTGCCTATTCCAGTCTATCCTTTTTTGTCTCCTTGTCAATCTCAATTCGCTCGTATCTCTTTCAATCCCAACTTCTTTATTCTTGTCTATCTCTTGCCTATAACTTTCTGTCTTCTTATCCATAAAAATTCGCTCCAATCCCTTAATCCCACTTTTCTTTCTCCTTTTTCTCACTTTTTCCAATCTCTCCCCTATCCTCATGTATCTCTTTCTAATTCTTTGTCAATCGAAATTTACTGCTATGTCTTTCAATCTCCTGATTTCTGTCACAGCCTATTTCTAAACTTAACTTCCTGAATGTCTTCTTCTCTGCTTCAATTTAACTCTTTTCTGTTTAAAATCCTTGTTTATATTGCAGTACAACTCCGCTAAGAGGTACCCCGATAAGAGGATTCATGGCCTTGATGAGCTCGGAAGCTTCCCCCACTACTCACGCTGCCCCGACAATTGGTCGCAAAACTCCGATAAAAGAAGTCGCAGCCGAACGCAACTTAATCTGTGTACTCAAACACGCATTTCACACACACGCGCAATTTCCGAGCTCGACGCCCAGTAGTAGGGGCCCTCTACTTCTCGCAATTCTTATCTCTAACCGGCCATCAGTATCCTTTTAGCGAGGTTGTACTGTATTTATGTACAAAATATTACAGTTATTAAATTATCATGCATCTTTAAAATATAAAGATTAATAAGTTAATAAGGGAGAGATAGCCTTGGAGATAGAAAGGCATACAATATTTTTGCGAATAAGTAGACTAAGAGATACAAAGAGATAGATATTACCAGAAATAGAGATAGACTGAGGGATCGAAAGAAATAGATATTACCAGACACATATAAAAATTTCTTGAATCCCACCAACTGTAAATAAGGTGCTATTCGGGTGCTATTAGGGAAACTGTTTTCTTGAATTTCAAGATTTATATAGAAAGGAAAAATGCATGGTAATGTAATCTCGAGTCCACCATTTTAGTCGGATTCTACTCGTAAGAATTTATAAATATGGATTTTAAAGTAAAAATGTATAAACTTCAGTTAAAATTTTAATATCAACATCATTCAAAATATTCAAAACACCATATTTCACAAAAATTTTTGTAACTTTAAAAAAATTTCTGAATTTTTTTCACTGCTTTTTACTTGCTCTCAAAATATAAGCAGATAAATTAAAACTAACTATAATCATAAAAATTATACAATTAACTTTATTAACTCAATGTTTCCATAATTAATCACGAGAAACATAAATTCATACTTTTAAAGTATTCTCACCAGACAACAATGTGTCAATTTTCATAATATACGGATGTGACAAATTTGTCGCTGCAACGTGTTCACCGCGTATCTCGTATCCGTTTAAAGCATCTTGAAAAGTATGCGATTTCAGAGTTTTTAATAGGTTCTTGTCAACTATAGTTACGAATACCTTAATCAAATTCCGTAGGTTGATTCAAAGCACGTATTCTCAATCACGCAAATTAAATCAGAAACATTTTACTACACGAAAAATAGAAGCGTCAGAACTTCTTAAGAAATTTACCATAAACTTTGAAGAGTGGGTAATGCAAAAGTTTCCCGTACATGGCACATTCCTTGGTTTTCGAAAATCCCCCGAATTTAGAACATTACAATTCTCGCATGCTCGTACGATCCGTGCACTTCACCCGGAAATTCTTCCTTTATTTCCAGCAAATTCTAAATTCCTAGCACGCACCCCAGCCCACCTTCATAGGGGAGAAATAGAGGATTGAGTATAGCGAGGAATTTATTCGTCGACCGAGTGCGCCACTTATGCACTGGGATGGTTACTGGAGGCTTTTGGGAGTTTGCAAGCTCGCAGGATGTTCGCAAATAGTGTAGATCAAATTCTACGGTCAATTAGGGACGCTGACTCTTCTAACCATCTGCCTCAGAGTGCTCTTGCAAAAAACTTTACGTCTGAAATAAATTAAGATTTTATTTACCCATTATTTTTTTTACCAATGTTTAAAAACTGGGTGAAGTAATTATTGCTTCTTTTATACAAAAGGAAGATTCCTGCAAAAGATTCATGCGGTTTATTAGGTGCGATTATTTGGTACGTTGTGTAAAAACACTATTGACGAAAAAGGTTGTAACATATTTTCTAAAAATTATTATTAATTTATAGTTAAATGTAGTGACCATGCCTACGAACATTGCAACCCTTTTTTACAAGCCCACTTTCTACCAAATTTGCTTACCACTTTTTCCACTTCCACTCAGTGCTCTCAGATCGAGCTAGAAATTTACCCCCTCTACATTTAAAATTTATCGAAAAAAAGTAATTTATTATATATAATGTGGAAAATTTTATTTATATAATTCAAGAAAACATTTAAAAAGATAAATAATTTCAAAATTTTGACAAATTATATTTGAATAATTACTTTTGTTCGCTAAAATAGTGGATGTGGAGGGGGTAAATTTCTAGCTTAATGTGAGAGCACTGCTTCTTTTCCCTCATTTTCCAAACCACATTTCCTAACTCATTTTACCTCACAATACCCCCACTCCCTTTTTAAAATTCCTTTCACACCTCTTTACACTCGTCCCCCTTTACAACCCCCTATGCCAAGCCCATTTCTCGCCCACTATAAAATGTTCATAAAATGAGTCAAATTCTGTTACTCACAGGGTTTTTGGGGCGGATCCAGTATGTCGAACGAGTATGCTAAATAAAAATTGGATTTTTTCAAAATTGATGCAAAGGGGTATTCGAAGTCATTGATTATGTATCCGAAGTTAAAATTTAAAAAAAAAATGGCTGAACCAATATCTTCAAGTTATTTTTTTTGCTATCAATTATTACTAACTACTTTCTATGCAATACAAATCTTTTAATAGTTCAAAATTATTTCAGTCTACATTTATAATATTTTCGTGCTTCAGAATAAATAAGCACTTCTTTTCACTGTCTGACGCACATTCGCAGTGGCAGGTTTTTTCATCACCTATTACGCACAAGAATCTTCGCACTCGACTACTAGATTCCAAGTGACAGGTTACACAAGCTTTTGATAAATTTTTTGTTTAATTGTCAAAATTCGATGGTCCCAACTGTCATGTAAAAAATTGCATTGAAAAAAATTTACTTTTTGGGGTTTTTAGTCAACTTTTCGCGATTTGGTACCACAGTGCGTTCTTACGAATCTCGTTCTTCAATTCCCTTTTCCTTTCCAATTTTTCTTTATTTTCTCATCTTTTTTTATTAAATCTCGTTTTTCTCTATTTTCTAAATCCAATTTCGTACCTCATTTTATCACGCACCACCCCCACCACTTTTTCAAACTCATTTCCATCTCTCTGCCCCACCTGTTTACTACCGTCCCCTTTTCAACCCCCTTTGCCAAGTCCATTTCTTACGCCCCTAGTTCAACCACCCGTACGAATCTCATTTTTCAACCCCGTTTTCCTTCCCGATTTTCCCACATCAAACCTCGTTTTTCTCTATTTTCTATTCCCATTTTCGTACCTCATTTTATCACGCACCACCCGCATACCCTTTTTTAAACTCATTTCATTTCATTAATTTTTCTCACTTTTTTACACCTTTAACCATTTTTGTTTTGTCGAGTAATAATTAATCCTATTCACCAAATGGGCATATCCACGAAAAGTGTCATTTTTCTGTCACCATTGTAGTATAGACAAATCTAAACTTAATATACAACTTAAACCGCACAAAAATTTACAGACAAACTTCCTGAAATAGAAAAAAAGCTTACAGACATTACAGAAACCTTCATAAAAAGATATAACATATAATTGGTGAATAAAATCCCAAAAATACCTGTGTAATATTTGTCATCGCCTACGAATTGAGTGTTTTGTATGCTCACAGCTTTTCCGCGCTTTGATTTATAACTCAGCAAGAAAATCTCAAAGTCGTGTCACCGCTTTCATAATTCAAATATCCACTCCTGAGTCTGGAGTTGTAGAAAGTGCGCGCAACTATCTAGGTAAAAATTTTTTCGATTTTTCACTATATATTTTGGTGGACAGTAGATATCATATAAAGGAAAAACATGTACTCTCATAATTATGGAAGTATCACACATTCAAATATCGAAAATTGTGAATTTGTCGAAAAAATGTCCACTCCATCGTCGTACTTTACTCAAAGAATACTTGCAGCACACTTTTCTGTACTCACGAATATAAGCAGTATGTTGGGACGAAGAAGTTTACCACATATAAAAATAAAATTGCAGTGCGCATAAAATTTATGCCCAATTTAAGGCTAAAATTTCCACTGTAAAATTTTTAGAGAAAATGTCCACTCCAGCGCCAGCAGTTGTATTTCGGTGGTCAAAATACATCCCCGAAATGAAAATTGTGTACCTCAAAAATCATGTGAATTATATAAAAATTACAATTAAACAAATTTTTTAAACTATTTTTCTTCAAAAGTTATGGGTCTATGCTAGTTTCTCGGACGAATAAAACATCAATTTTTGAATATTAAAAAAAAAAAGAACTACACTTTTAATCTTTCTAACATTTTTGTAGTATATTGTACATGTCTTCACGTGTTTATCATACAATTTTCGCCAAAAAATATTCATTGGAAGCGGAGATAAAAGACGAACTGCAAAGGTCCTTTAAAAAAAGTTGAAATACGGGTGACGGTGTCGGCCATGCCAGCATGCTCGAAAAAAAAAAAAAATTTTAGTAAACTGCATGAGTTTCTGTAGAAGATGGACCTCTAGCTTTTGGAAATATTAAAAATTATAAAAATGGCGTAGTTTTGAAAAAAATGTCAAATTTTGCTTAAAAAAACGCTCGTTTTTTATTTATAAAAGTTGTAATTTTTTATATAACAAAAAGCTGGAGGTCCATCCTTTGTAGAAACATATAATAAAGACTGTGTACAAATTTGAAATTGATCGGATGATTAGTTTTCGAGCTACACCGTCACCCGATTTTAAAAATGCAGTTTTGAGAAAAACGCATTTAAAATTTTCAACGCAGATTTGATTTGCGGTAAATTTTCTCTTCCTATTGCGCGATTTGATGACTTGTTTTGCTCTGAAGCCTTTTTTATGGTTTTATGAAGGTTTTTCACTCATTTAAAAATTTTTTTGAACATGTTTTTTCTTTGTTTTCTAGCTCGCAATTATCTTAGCGCTAATGAACAGTTCCGCTTTAAAGTGCTTCCAATTAAAAACTATTAGAGATATCGATTTAAAATTTTGGGTACTTATTTTTAGGATGATTAGCTATGGAAAACTACAAAAGAAAAAAGATCGATTTTTTGATAATGAGAAACTAGCATAGCCCTTTAAATGCGTTAAAAAAAATTTATCTTAAAAAAAAAGTTCCGTTTTATTGAAAGGAATATCTTTGGTTTACAAATTTTGTTCAAAAGTTCACTTTTTTCCAAGTGCATTTCCCACCTCCTCATCTAAACCTATTTCTTTCATTTTTTGAACCCTATTTCCTACTTTTGTTTACTACGCACAATTTTTAACCCCCTTTTTTCACATTTCTCATCATATAGTCCCACCTCTTTGTACTCGTCCTTCTTTTCAATCCCCCTTTCCAAACCCATTTCTCATTTCTTTTTCTAAACATTTCTTCTACTCCCAGTCCAATCGCGCGTCCAAATCTCATATTTCCACCCCCTTTCCTGAAACGCCCACCTCTGTTTTGAAAAAGCTACTTCACATACTGATCGTGAATCATGAAATCTTTGAACAAGCGCCACCTGCAGACACTGTTGAGATTCAATCATATATGTTTCGGAGCAGCCTAATGTCTTCTGTTCATCAGTCCTCAAATTACAGGGCTTTTATTAAATGAATTGTTGAATGTTATCATAGATCGTGTCAATAGAAAATAAATTCTGTTAGTGTCCGAATTTAAGAGCGATTACTCTTAGAACTACTCTACCAGAAATTTAACTTTTAGTTAGGCACTGCAAAAAATATTATGTGATACACATGCGTGCAGATCATTCCTGACTGGCGTAATTATATCATTCGCGTTCGGCTTATTTTGAAAATTGCACACCCAGCTATTTTTTTTGTCACTGTTTTATATTTTATAATTGTAAAAAAGAAAACATCGTGCAGCTATAGATATTTATATTTATATGAATGTAAAAAAATTGCAATTCCAATTTTCGCGCTCAAAGTTGCGCAAGTGAGCGTTCAATCTCCAATTGTCAAATTGCAGTTGAGGGATTCATTAGTAAATTCTCAGTCGGCACAAACTTGAATGACGTTTTTGGATTGATTTATCGCAGTGAATGTCGGAATGTCCTAAAGACATCGATAGGATGATTTTCTATGTCCAGTGGCTTGACTGCACGGAAAAAAAGGCATGGTTGGGCCAACCATATAAATGGATAAATATGACGCATTCATAGTAAATGGTTGCAGCAACCATAGAATAGTTGCAGCAACCATAGATATAGTTGCAGCAACCCTTATCTCCTGTTGCAGCAACCATTTACTGCAGATGCGCCATATTTATCCATTTATATGGTTGGTCCAACCATGCCTTTTTTCCCTGTGTGAGAAGGTTACTGAAGTTTTTTAATTGTGAATTTTCATTACAACATTTTAAATTCATTACTTAAAATTGGGAAGTTCTTGTTTTGCACTATAAAAGAGGAAGATAAGGCTTCGTGTTTACGCTGCTTCCGCCTAAATTATGGACGTTAATTATTATAAAAAATGTAAAAAATTCGGATGTAAGTCAGAAATATAATAGAGCTATCGGAAGCTTAGGTGGTAAGACTCGAGGCTTTCGATTTCAGGCCTCGGGTTCAATTCCTTAGCCGGTACTCTTCATTTCCCTGCTGGAAGTAGAGAGATAGAAATTCTACAGCTTTCTATCTCGTTGTATTTCTAAGATAGAAAGGGCTAAAAGTTGCTTATCCCACTTTATCTCTCGCCTATCCCCGTCTATCTCTCTCTCTATTTCCATATCAATTCACATACATGTTTTTGTCTTTGAATCTCATCTTTCCTATCCCTTTCTATCTCTTGTCTATCTCCGCCTATCACTTTCTATTTCCATCTCAATCCACATCAACGCCTATCTCTATCTATCTTTTTGTATCTCCTTGTCAATCGACGTTCTCTTCTATCTCTTTCTATCTCTGTATGTACTTATCTATCCTTTTATATCACCTTGTTAATCTCAATTCGCTTTTATCACTGTTAATCTCCATTTCTCGATACCTTTCTATCTCCATTTCACTCCACATCCACACTTCTGTCTTTGAATCTCCTCTTTACTATCTCTTGACTATCTCCGTCTATATCTTTCTATCTCTATCTCAATCCACATCAACGCCTATCTCTTTCAATCCCCACATTTCTATCTATTTCTATCTCTATATATACTTATCTATCCCTTTATATCTCCTTGTTAATCTCAATTCTTGTCTATACTTTTCTATCTCCATATCAATCTCAATTTGCTTTTATATCTTTCAATCCCAACTTCTTTATTCTTGCCTATCTCTCTTCTATTCTGTTTATACCTATCTATATTTTAGTCGCCGCTTTTCTATTCCTTTTTGTCTCCCACCTATCCTCATTTATCTCTTTCTATCTCCTAGTCAATCGACATTTACTCTTATGTGTTTTAATACCTATGTGTTTTTTTTCAAATTAATCCTTCTTTATCTCATTTCAGTTAAATTATTTCGTTTGAGAAAAGTATTAAAAAATTTAAATTAAAATATTTGTAATTAATTGAAAGCATTTTGGAGGCGTGACCTTGGCAATATACATTTTTACAAAGAATAGGATAAGATGGAGGAAAAATGCGTATTTTTCGGTGTTATATACGTTAGAGTTCTGATTAGAATAATATGTACGTACAAAATATTGTAGTTATAAAATTATTATAGTTGTTTAAAATATGAAGATTAATAAACTAAGAAGGGAGAGAGGTAGCCTTAGGGATAGAAAGAAGTACAAATTTCTCGTAAGGGAGATATAATTAGGGATACAAAGGAATATAATTTTTTCGCGAATAAATAGACTAAGAGATAGAAAGAGATAGACATGACAAGAAATAGAGATAGACTGAGGGATTGGAAGAAATAGATATTTCCAGACACAAGGATAGGCTGAGAGATGGGAAGAGATAGATATTACTAGAACGAGATAGATTGAGGGATGGAAAGAATAAAAAATTTTAGCGTAGAAATAGATTGAGGGATTGAAAGAGATAGATATTACCAGAAATAGGGATAGACTGAGAGAGAGGAAGAGATAGATAATACCAGACATAGGAATAGGCTGATGGATAGAAAGAGATAGATACCATCGGACACGGGGATACAATGGGGGATAGAAAGAGATAGCGTTTTGGTGATGCAAAATGGATACTTGGAAGAAATAGAAAAATTCTATTTCTTTCTATCTCTTAACTTCTAGCACGGCTGTTTGTTTGGAACCCACCGTAAACTGTAGAGGCTCATAGATAGGAGAGGTTGTGATCCAACGCTAACGGCTCCACGTCGAGGGGCCGATTTTGTGAGATATTCTGAGACATTTCTCCGGACATGGTCGCCTAATATGAGGACCTCAAGCGAGTCGCTCCATCCACCTTTCGTTACCCAATATCTACGAGTATTGGGGGCTACTCCCGGCATAGAGGCAAGACGACTCGCCAAAAAGCACGGCCTCTGCCACTTTGTCGGGGCTTAGCCAGGGAAAGGAAGGCTGCCTAGCGGCACAGGGACCAGTGTTCTCAATTCGTGCCCTTTAATCTACTGCCCATGCGTGGTACCTTGCTTCTGAATGGTGGTTATTCGCGTGCAGTTGAAAATGCTACAAATATTATTTTTATCGTCTATTATAAATAATGGCATTTCAATTTTTCTTTTTGTCAAGATTCATGAATTTCGATCTAATCGACCAACCAATCAAATGCCGAGTGCGACGCATGCGCAGTTGAGTAAGGGGCATGAATTGGGAACACCGGGAGGGACAGAAGCTCGCAAATAAAGCACGGCCTCTGCCACTGTGCCGGGGTAGGCCGGGCTTGAGGCTTCGTGAGAAGTTAATCCAGGAAATAAAACACTGAAGACTAACCCGATAAAGGTGCCAATCCAATGATGTCGAGAGTATCCTATTATAAAAAGAACATACTTCCAGCTAACTTCATAGCGTTACCTCAATTTCTGACGTCAGCGTTACCACTGGTTACGCATGAAGTGAGCAGTAAGCCTAATGACGTAAAATATTTCAAATACGAAAAACGCGCGCGATTGGACTCGTTATATACATATATATATTGGTGTGGCATAATGGGCTTACAAGTCTGAACGCCTGGTAGAGCTCTGTCGGAGGGCCCACCAGTCCGAATTATCCAACACAACTATAATTCTTGTACTTACATATATTTTAAAGAAATTGCTAATTAGTTGAAAATAATTATTCACATATACCCAAATCATCAGATACAAAGTGAGATTTCTGGCGAAAGTTTCTAAACGTTATACACTCCGAGCCTATTAAAAATCTGTAAAAACTTATAGCTAGAGTAAATCAGAAACAAGTTTTCATTACGAATTAAGCTGAACCAAATAGAATTTCCAATCAAAAATTTGGACTGATTACGAATATGCTCACACTGGCTCGGATTCTTTTCAATAGGACGTCTATCTTTTAATTGTGAGATTATTATTCTTCGATGCTTTATACAATTAATCTCTAGACAGACCAACTACATATTTTAATTGTACTCTTTTCACTTAAGATATAAGGAATATTTTAAAATATTGTCATTTCCGGGGAATCCTCTTTTCCTGGAAATATATTTCTTTTCAGAATAGAAAATATTCAATTAAACTTTGTTGGGCAGATTAAAAGAACTGGGCGTTTATTCGTACTGGAAGACAGCTAGGACAGCATGATGAAATTAATGCTTAATACCTCTTAAACGCCTGATGAAACGTAGGAATTTCTTACTTTTTTAATTCGCTAGGATGAGGCTGAAAGGGAAAGCTTCGTTCTGTCATTCCCATTTTCATCATCCTCTCAGAGCGAACTCTCCAGACCTGAAGATGAAATGGCCGAGATAGGAGAATTTAATGCAATCTTTTTTTCTCCTTCTGCTGGCATTATCCTCCGGATCAACTTGTCTGTTTCTCGAATTATCGTAAAGCCTGCTTTTGCGCAAAAGTTAATCGTAACTAACCCTCCAGCCTTGTGGCATAATTTGTGAAAATTGCTGATTTTCTTAGTTGCTGATAAAAAAATTTTTTAAATTTCGTAATTATGTTTGCCTTTTATACTTCAAAGAATTATAAGCAACTTATTCTCATTTTTAAAGTGTCCTTTTATTCTATGTTAATTTTTGTAAATGATGTATTTTTTTAAGTTATAAGCTTAAATTGTCTTAATTAGATGCATTAACCTGTTTAAAATAATTAAAACAGTCATTTTGTTGGTTAAAAATTGTTTTTTTAAGTTTTCATTTGTAAATATCTACTCTTAATTTTTTTACATATATGTAGGCGAGAAGAAATTTTGTTCTCAATTATTATTCATAATAAAAAATATTTTCATATGAGCTGTGAAAAATTTATAAATAATTTCTTATAGGAATATGAAATTTTTAAATAGAAAAACTTAAATAAACATGTCATATTCAGTAATTTTTTTATTACTGAAAATATCAAGGCAATCAAAAGACATGACTTAAAATGTCGGGACAGTTAAAAAATAATGCCCAATGTAACAAAACTATAATTTTTTTTTAGTGTTTAAGTTTCTTCTTTCAGTCATATTTTTTCATCAATTTACCGCGTATATACCTTTAAATTTTACATAAATTTTGCACTTTGCACAATGTAATATTAATTCGTCGAGCTTTTGAATAACAAATAAGGTTGGTAGTAGAATCCCAGTGAGAAAAAGCTCTGCTCTCTTTACATACTAAGTACATACACAGTTGTCGTCCTCCGGTATGTGTCCCTTTTTTCAGTTTTCAGCGAATGAGACAAAGAAAAGTGGAGAAAAGTCGGCAGTGAGGAACATAAAGTGCGTTACATTAACTTTATCTCTAAAGGAGAAAATTACGCTTTTACTCAGTCTTACTGACCAAAAGTTTAATCAAAGGTAGAGATTCTCTTAAAGGGGGTTTTAGAACACCGAACAAAAAAAAGTGTTAATGAACACAAACAATGACGAAATCTGTAGATTAATCACATCTGTAATTTTCATATTGAGAGTATTTGAAATATTTTGAGGTTAATACGCTTACGTCATTAGGCTTACTGCTCACTTCATGCGTAGGGGAGAGGGGTCCTGAGTCGGTCCAATAAACCATTTGGCCGAAAACAAAAAGTAAATCCCATTTAAGGCTGTTAGAGCAAAGGACAAAAAAATATGTATAAACAAAAAAAGTGGCGACATCTGTGGAATTAATCTAATCTGTCAGCTCATTTCAATATATAAAGATTTTTGACTCTAAAAATGCACTGATTGAATTGCCGTTTAGGCAGGGTGGACTTTTAGAGTATACGAGGGGGACTCCTTATTTTTTTTTGGCAAAATTAATAGATTAGCTAAAATACCCAGATTTGTGATGGAATAAAATTGTGGGTACCGCGGCCATTTTTTGACACGTTTTTGATAGCTCAGCTGTTCGCCGCATAGGTGCAGCGTCATGGTACCCACAATTTTATTCCACCACAAATTTGGGTATTTTAGCTAATCTATTAATTTTTTCAAAAAAATAAGGAACCCACCCTCGTGCAATCTAAAAGTCCACCCTGGTCAAACGGCAATTCAATCAGTGCATTGTTAGAGTTAAAAATCTAGATATATATTGAAATGAGCTGATAGATTACAGTATCAAGTGTATAGTTGTATACAGCAATCGTTTCTCGAGAATTTGATGTCATTTGGAAGTATGTAGGGTGATATTTGCTATCGCAATGCAGTGCGGAGTAAAAAGGTGCATATCGATTATGTCTCAAAATAGTATTCCTAAGTCGGCGGAACCCCCCTGGTCCTAAGTCGGCATCCTATTTTTATCGCTTGAATATAGGAAAAATGATTTAAAAAAAAACATTCAAGAAAATATTTTTATTAGGGACCAGTGATACAAGCGATCATTCGCTACTGTCGTCAGATTCAAAATATGTAGGGCGTACTGAACTTCGTTGCAGACGAGAACTTAGGTAAAATCCACTCGTTGAAGGGTACGGAGACTGACTTTCTTTCTAACGAGAAGGAAGTTTCCAATCCGAATTAATCCGAAACCCATTCAAAAGCAATCTGAACATTTAATCCAAATGAACCCGAGCGAGTCCACCAATCAGAATTAATCAGAATTAACTCGAACTTTCAGTCCGAATAAATCCAGTCAATCCGAAAGAATCCAAATTTTTCGGAATCATTCGGATTGAAAGTTCTGATTGACCGAATTCATTCAAATTGAAAGTTAAGATTCATTCGGATTGACCGGATTTATTCGGACTAAAAGTTCGGATTAATTTTGATTAATTCAGATTGGTGGATTCATTCGGATTCATTTGGATTAAAGGTTCAGATTGCTTTTGAATGGGTTTCGGATCAATTCGGATTGAAAACTTCCTTCGGATTAGATCGGAATGA
>UCOK01019693.1:0-10576 GCA_900474325.1 Synergus umbraculus | reverse complement strand
ATGAATCCACCAATCTGAATTAATCAAAATTAATCCGAACTTTTAGTCCGAATAAATCCGGTCAATCCGAATGAATCTTAACTTTCAATTTGAATGAATTCGGTCAATCAGAACTTTCAATCCGAATGATTCCGAAAAATTTGGATTCTTTCGGATTGACTGGATTTATTCGGACTGAAAGTTCGAGTTAATTCTGATTAATTCTGATTGGTGGACTCGTTCGGATTCATTTGGATTAAAGGTTCAGATTGCTTTTGAATGGGTTTCGGATCAATTCGGATTGAAAACTTCCTTCGGATTAGATCGGAATGAAACTGTTTGGTTCGGATACAAATTCCGGTATACATGAAAAATACATGACAGATTCGGCTATTTGTAGAATAGTGTACTACATGCTTTTAAGAGACTTTTCATTAGAGTAAAAGATTAAAAAAAAAGCAAAATATGGTTGTAAAATGGGGAGAACTGAAAAAATCTCTGTACTTTGATAATATTTGTTTCGGAAAATAAAGGCCTTTTGTTAGTAGTTTATTTGTCGTTTCGCGCTTTCAATGCTCTCCAATATCAACGAAACGAAAGAGTACGACGTGCGATTGTGATTTATAAAAAAAATCACCTGTCTAGTAATTCCAAATTCTGCACAACTCGAATATCATCCTGGATTCTGGAACGAATCCTGGATCGACCTTTGTAGTACATACACAGCTCTGTCTTCTATTGCAGTTACCTCTATTCCTGCCTTTATATCTTCATGCTTCAAAGAACGGAATTTCGCCCGACATTACGATTTATATGTGAATTCTGCTTTTTCCGCTAAATCTCGAAAGACTACGGTATGTTAACATATATTTCTTGAATTTTTTCTGAACTCAACATTTTTTGCAGACCCTTGCAGTACACAAAAGTTAATGAAATCCACCTAAATTTTCTTAAAGGCCCCGTGGTGGTAAGTGACAGAACGTTTTTAGAACGTTATAGAAATGTTTATTGTAGGAGTTTCATTAAGTTCTGTGAAATGTCTCCTATTTGTCTCATCTTTCGTTCTTTACGATAAATTATGGAAGGAATTCTCGGATACGTAGAAAAAGCGTAATTTAAGGTGATGCAAGGATTTGCTTTAGAGGGAAAAATATTTTTTCAATGGATTTAAACATCCGTTTACGAGGTAATCATCCGGGTCAGAGAGATAATGAGTTGGACTCTTTTCTCCTAAGGGGAACGGGTAAGTAAGGCACAGTTCTATAACCGTTCCCCAAGTGGCTCTTCCGGCACTACCGCAGCTTCCGCTTGCGCTGATTCACATTAAGCGAGAAAACTCTGCTCCCAGCATAAGTGCGATTCAACAGGAAGCTATAGAGTTTTAGTTTAGTATTTACGATGAACCGGAATGTAAATCGCACAAGACGTTAATTGGAATTGCTTGATGATTAGTTGCATTAACATTAATTAATTAATTAATTGCATTTATAGACGGAAATGTAAATCTAAAAAATTTGTCCATTCTTTTTGCTCATCGCGCTTCGCACTCTGGGTTACGCGCTTCACTCGCTTGCACTGAGAAAAAAATTTTTTGGATCCAAAGAAATCTATTGCTTTGGGTCCATTGTTTTCAGTCAAAGGAATTATTTACGTGATTTTATTGTATTTTGTTTAGAGTCAAAAAATTTGTTCATTGAGTCAAAGAAATAATTTCTTTGGGCGCTATTTCTTTGACACAAAGAAATAATTTCCTAATTTCGGAGTCTTAGATTATTAAGACAAAGAATTGATTTCTTTGAGAGGAAGAACCTAATTTTGTTGAGTCTAACTTTTGTACTCAAAGAAATATTTCTTTACTTCGATGTTATCGAAAATTTGAATTAAAAACTATGCTTTCTAAATTTAACAATTGACTAATGCCTGGATCAAGTATTATGGTTTCTTTGATTCAAAGAAATATTTTTAAAATTTAAGGAGATATTATTTAATTCAAAAAAACATTTACTTCATATAGTGGAGTTGATACTCTTGTTTCAATAAAACAGTTCATTGATCAAATGAAGTAATATGTTCATTTAAGTATTAATTTTTTTACTTTAAAGAAATGTTTCTTTTGATGGATAAAGTGGAGTGATTCAAATCAAAGAAATATTCAGAAAACTGAAAGGAATATTATTTGAGTCAAAGATACACTTATTTCATATAGTGGATGTGGTACTATTGATTCAATTAAGTAATTTGTTTACTTAAGTATTAATTTATTTAATTGAAAAAAGTGTTTTTTTTTAGTAAATATAATGAAGCGGTTTCAATCAAAGAAACCTTTCTTACTTGCATACAGTACAAAGGATTTTTTAGTTCAAAATATACATTGTACATAATGCAAGGTTCGACAATCGAGCCATATGTTCATTTCAAAAAAACTTTTATTTACTCAAAGTGATATTACTTTACGTGTAATAATTATCTGTTTAATTTTACGATATACTTATTCAAATTAAAATAATGATTTTTTATATCAAACAGTTATTTTTTTAAGTTAAGAAAATATTTGCGTCGTTCAAAGAATATGTCTTAGTATCAAATAAATATATCTTTTACCTAGTAATTATCTGTTTTGAATTTACTCTCTACTTATTCAAATTAAAATAATGACTCTTTATATCAAACAATTATTTTTTTAAATTAATAAAATATTTCATAGCATGAAATAAATATTTCTTTGCCTTTATCATTACGTTTTTTAGATACAAAGAAAATATTTCTTTGAACTGAAGAAATATTTTTTCAACCACATTCTGCTATATCATTTCTTTGAGTCAAAGAAATATTTTTTGATTCAAATACTTTTTTTTCTCAGTGCATGCACTCGCTTTAAGGGGTTAGTACCAAAGTTTTAACCTTTTCTTTTAAGAATTTTTTTAATCAAATTAAAATTTATTTTACAGATCCAAAATTTTCACACATGATTATAGACATAAAAAACCATTACAAAATTTTTTTTTTAATTATAAATCTGGCTGGTATGGCTGCCGGAAGTTACCCATTTTAAAAACTGACGTGCATAATTCAAAAAAAACTATTAGACCGATCGGGCTGAAATTTGGATATGTTATTTTACACATATCCATAGTTTTTTCTGAATCATGCACGCCAGGTCGAAAAACGTTGTTTTGAGAAAAACGCGTTTAGTTTTTTATCTAAAATACAGGTTGATCAATTTTAATCTATAAATACAGTACAACTTCTATAAGAGAACCACCACGGGCGGTTAGGGGTAATAATTCCGATAAATGTGCTGCAAAATGTATGTTTGGATACGCAACCTCTATAGAAGAGTCCGCGGCCGGCGGCGATGAAATGCCGAATAAGCAGCGTCCTTTCGATTACATATAAAATGTATTTATATATAAAAGTGGAGATAAATACAATATGTAGATATAAAAATATGTACATATTATATTTAAATTTAAACAGAAATTATAATTTTGTTTTCTTAAAACTTTTCGTAAAGTTTTATTTTTATAAAACTTTTAAGAAAACCGATTATATATGTAATTACACAAATTATTGTATGAAAATAGGAAAAATAATTTTAATAACAGCAGTTTCAGTGAGAAAAAACTGAAATTAAGCTGCGCTCGGCTGCAGCTCTTGCATAGCGGTTTTGTGCCCAATTCTCGAGGTCACGTGAGTAGGGTTTGTAGTGGGGGAAGCTTTCGAGCTCATCAAGGCCATTGGCTCTCTTATGGAGGGTCCTACTATGGAGGTTGTACTGTATCTTCTGAAATACTTTATTTACGAAAAAATGGTTTAGACAAAAGTTGACCAGGATCGAGACGGTCATTTAACTGTAGCATCAATTTTGACCTTGAGTTCAATTTTCAAGGTCATTTGCTTCAAACGCGCGCCAAATGCACGTTCGGCGCGTTCGAGGTGCTTACGTTGTTTTGCGTTTTTCGATCTGTTCTCGATATTTATGACCAAAATAACGATTAATCCAACAATTCTACATATATTTATTATAAGAATTTGCACTTTTTAGAAAATCAATTTTTCTAAAATGTTCTTTGGTACTAACCCCTTAAAGCAATCGTTTTCGCTGCCTGTGTGGAAATTTTATAATGGCGCTGGCTAGGCCCAAAGTAGGACAAAAATGAAACGCCTAACCTGACCAGAGCCTAACTTACCGACCGACTTGACCTTAACTTGGCTATATTTACACTACCGTCGGAAATTGGCCGTACGATTGACGCAAGCACTATTAAAAATCACTCCTGGCTTTGAACTACGATAACTCGGTGAAAAAAAGAGATAGAATATTTAAAAAAAGAACAGTTTGAAAGCTTATGAAATTCCACTTCTAGTAGTGCCAACAAGATTTTTTCTTTACCTTCTCAACAGAATACAGCACGTGAGAAGTTTTCTTAAAAAATTCATGATTTTCTCAAATTTTGTACCTCGACATCAACTTTTTGAATGACCTAGGAAAATTGTTGAAAAAATTCTAAAATTATATGACATAAAGCCTAAAACTTTATCTTTAATTTAAGCCAAAGGAACTTAAAAAATCTTCATTGGTTCTCGAGATACGATTAAAAATGTTCAATCGTATTTCAGTTAAGTTTTAATCGACGATCATGGTTCTCGACCGGTCTGCTATTCGCCTTCTTCAAATACGATTGAACATTTTTAATCGTATCTCGAGAACCAATAAAGATTTTTTAAATTTCTTTCACTTAAATTAAAGATAAAGTTTTAGGTTCTATGTCGTATAATTTTCAAATTTTTGCAACAATTTACCTAGGTCATGCAAAAAGTTGAATTCGAGGTACAAAATTTGAGAAAATATTGAATTTTTTTCTTAAACTTCTCACGTGCTATATTCTTTTCAGATGGTCAAAAGAAATCTGGTTGACACCACTAGACGTGAAATTTCATAAGCTTTCCAACTGTTTTTTTTTTTAATATTCTATCTCTTTTTTTCACCGACTTATCGTAGTTCAAAGCCAGCAGTGATTTTTAATGGTGTTTGCGCCAATCGTACGGACAATTTCCAACGGTAGTGTATGTTTTTAGTTTCAGCTATATTAAAATAAAAAATTATTTGTCGCTAACCTCATCTTTCGGTTGCCATCACAATCTTTCGAATTTGATTTTCCCTGTCAAAAAGTAAGCATAAGTAATATAAGTAGGTATACAATATTTTAGAAACCGCAATTCTATAATAAAATAATGTACAATTTATTAAATGAAATAATAAATAAAATATTTAAATCAAATATATATTGACATTATACCAACAAATTATATATTTCAATCAATAAAGTGAATATTCTTCATTTATTAAATTTAAATACATGTTTTGTTAATTGAAGTACGAAATTTATTTCGTTCAATTATCTGACTTCAAACAAATTTTTTTTATTTAATTTAAATAAACTTTTTTCTAAATTTATTAAACCAATTTTAATTAAAATTTCGTGCCTTATGAGTGTGAAAATTATTTATTCTTTTATAAAAATATAATAGTGCACAATTATTCTATTTGAATATTTAAAGAAAGTTTAAAACTAGTTTCTACACTAAAGTGTTCGAATTAACATAAAAAAATTCTTGCGTATTGAATTAATATTTTCTCATTGATTCCGTATGAAAGAAATTAAAATTATGTTTAATTTTTCTTAGAGTGTCAATTTGACACTCAAGGGACTGCAAAGGTGGCGAAATGAGGGACTGATGACAGTTAAAAATAAACTATGGGTAACAAGTTACACATCATTCTCAAAAATTGCATAAACAATATAGTATCAACTTACATAGAATTCTTAGAAATGACGTCATATTACACATTTGCATGCAAGCTCAATCATGTTTTATCCTCATTTTTGTAAAAAAGGTTTTTTTTGGAAATAAGTCTTCTGTTTCTCTAATAAAAAAATAGATACAGCGATCACTCATAAGACTTAAATTGTATTAAAAACAAAGTATTAAAAACCGATTTCCAACTAATAGAAGTTTATTACCAAAACGTAATTTAATTTTACAATACATATAAATTACAATGAATTACATGAAAAATTCATGTTTTCTGTGTAAATGGTTGGTACTAAATGTTTATTAAAAATAAAAATTGTATTTTATGATATTTTCATTCAAGCTACTGCAATAATTTATTCATGAAATACTTAAACTAAAATTTACCGAAATTGCGATAAAAAATGCCCATTAATTTATTACAATTTTCCACATTTTATACTGCAATGTGTTAAAAACTCACACTTTTTTAACAGTTTAGGAAAAAAAATTCATTTAAACTTGTCCAAAAGTTCTTTTTTAATAAAGTCCAACGTGGCCGACATAATATTGATTATACTACTGCACATTCTATATGTCTGACTTATGAGTTGCCTACACTACTTAGGATCATACATACTTACCAGTGGCTGACTAAAAATGCTTTATACTACTTGATACTGTGTACGTTTGAATTAAATTGGATTATACTACTTAAAATCCGAAATAACATAATCCCAATGCATTATAATATTTTATATTTCTCTTGGCGTCAAATTTGTTTAATGAAAAATTTCTGAACTATCCACCAAAAAATCTAGCCACAATAGAACAAATCCTTCTGGAATTTCTATTTTTGTGAACTGCAATATAAGTTCTTAAACAAATCCACCGTATTGTTTCAGTTAGGAAATAATTTTACAATTTCATGAAATTTATAATTTTAAAAAATATAAAAGAATTAAACAATATTTTAAGAGAAGTCAGAAAGATTTGAAAAAAGAATTAATGGAATTGAAATGGAATTCAAAACTATCATTTTATTCTTACAATCGAGGTTATGGTTAACATCTGATATTTTATTTTTACTAATTCTTTTTTATTATATGAACTCAGTCTAAATTTATGGCCAATAAGTATTTCTAAAAGTTAACAACAATGAAAATATTGAAATTGCAAGTTGATTGAATCATGTAATTTTTTTTTAAAAAGCTCATAGAATTATTTCAATATTAACAATTTAAAATTTTCTATTTGCTTCAATGTAGAAAAAAGAATAGTTGTTTTATTATAGTTGTAAAATATACCTAAGGTTTTGTATTCAAAATTTCAAATCTCTGAAACCTTATTAAACAAAAAAATGTTACTCTTATTTTCAATTTTTCTTCTTGGGACACTTTTAATTTTAAATTTAATTTTTCAATTCGAGATGAAGTCTTTACAGTTTTCCTCGGTTTAATAGCTAATTGCTTGTCAAGTTGCGAAAGTAGGCAATCCCCGGGAGTGTGAGGTTGGTGTCATGAGCCGAAGGCGAGTGGCGCCATCACACGATCCGGAAATTGACTGCTTCGCAACTTGACAAACACAATACTTTACATCCCCATGTAAAAATAATCTACATAATTTATATACTGAAAGCTTTTGTTGTGGCCACTAGGTTGGTCCAAAAATGCATTGCAAAATTTTTTTTCACCCTACAGGGCAAGTCCCCCCCCAAAAAAGTTTCCATTTCAGGAGAAAATAATTCCATATTTTTTTTTAGAAATTCGAATATTAACACGTGCCTCCGGGCACTTCAAAATCCCATTTAATTAACATGGGGAAATTTTGGATTATCGAAAAATTGAACTCATACTTCAGGGTTTGATCGAATCGTGCCAAATTTTTTAGGGATTGAAGAGGAGTACCCATGAAATAAAACCATACTAATAACATTTAATTTTATCCCACCCTTACCCCTCCCCCCACAGCGCCCCAAATATGACCCAAGAATCAAAAAACTACATTTGTACGTATTATTGTTACTTTTTAGCAATTTCCGTAGTCTTTTTCATATAAATAATTACTAATGGACAATTTAAATATTTCCCATGACTTTTTAAACAATTATTAATTGTTTAAACAAATGTAAGTTATTTAAACAATTATTTATTCCCAAAAAATGTAAAAAATAAGCGTATTTTCTGATTGAAATGTAATAGTTTGTCATTGTTTGGAGTAGTAATTTTTTTTAAAAGCATTATGTAATTATTTAAACAATTACTTATTGTTTATTCTCAAAATTTCTAAAAATTGACCCAGAGATGTCCAGTTTTTTCTCAAATTGGTATCCTATGCTACTTTTTGTTGAATAATTATATAATTTTGATACATTTCTTTTAATTTTTAATAAATTTCTATTTGTTTAAACAATTTTGATTTGCTTAACCAGTTTTTTTTCGATAACTTTAAAAAAATTAAATAAAAGAAAATGCATATAATTATTTTTCTGGACCTGTAGCTCAAAAAGCGTTTTTTGGACCACCCTAGTGGCCACACAAGTTTTGCCTTTTCCAAAGAAGGATTGTGTGAGAAAGACTTTTTTTCAATGTTTAAGTCCCTCATTCAGGAAATATAATATGAAAAAATGATATTAGAGCTGTAAATCTCAGATTATCTACTTTTCAGAACTATGTATATGACATTAGTGATCACAGTTTTAATAATAGCTAAATATTTTTGGAAATATATTTATGGACACTTTTTAGTTGCTGTGAAAATATTAAAAGTTGTGAAATACTTTCGCTGTGTAAATGGATGGAAGCAATTTCAAGCTTCTATTTTCATTTAATTGAAAATTGGAACTAATTTAGTACGTGGCCATTACTATTTGTAGGTTCTCTGTAGAGCGCCAGTAAGTATCGATTTAGGTGTTTAATTGCAGTTCTATTGAGATGCTCAACTTGGCATTTATCACTGGATCCCGAATCAGCCCTTCGATTTATTTTGTCCAGAGCGAAATACATATAAAGCTACCTCATCGTGGACAGAGCAACAAATCTCTGGTAAGCGATTCGCACTAGCTGCAGTGCAGTTAAGCGCTTTTGGAACGAGATACGTAATGATGGTTCTTCCAGTGGATCTAACGAACAACTCTAACGCTTCGGTATACCGGACCCGATAAAGTAAACCTAACTTCACGATAGGCCATATCTATACGGCGTTGCACACTGATATGTAAGTTAAGTATCCTATAAACTTTACGAGTACGTGAGGAATATACCACCACCGTATGGACGTCCTTATCCTGCCTAACTTCTTCTATTCATATGTATACTTAAACTACAATTTGCCGATTTTATTACTTTCCTTGAAATTTTACAAAAGGAGGCATCATTTTACTAAAACCTTCCGGTCATTTATTTCAAGAGTCTAATTCTAAGGAGTAATCAGTTTTTCTAAATAAGCCACATCGATTGCGATAGCATCCGTTCGTGTTCGTGTTTTTGACGGATGTACACTATTATTTTTTTTTAAAAAGTAAAAATTTTTGGAAAAAGAACGGGATTATCTAAATTTGCTCATATGGCAAGTACCCTGCTCCCTGCTGGAAGTAAAGATATAGAAAGAGATAGAAATTTGGAGACAAAAACTGATAAAACTTTTCTATCTCTTCCAAGTATCCATTCTGCATCCCCAAAACGCTATCCCTTTCTATCCACCATTGTATTTCTGTGTCTGATGATATCTCTCGTTTCGGCCTAACTCTCAATCTATCCCTGTGTCTGGTAATATCTATCTCTTCTTATCCCTCAGTGAATTTCTATTTCTGGTAATGACTATGTCTTTCTATTTCTTAGTCTATTTATTCGGAAAAAAATTATATTCCTTTCTATCCCTGATACTATTTCCCTTGCTAAAAATTGTTCTTTCTTTCTATCCCTAAGGCTATCTCTCCAGTATTGACTTATTAATATTCATATTTTCAACATGCATAATAATTTATAAATATACAAAATTTTTTACATATGGCCCATTTCATATAATATTTACAATTAAAAATTTATTTCGCGCCAAAATTTTTGTTGTGTTTTTTGGTAGAAAATATTGTACACGTATATTCTTATTTCGACATGATATTTAAAATTTCGAAGTTGTGAACTATCAAACTTTTCGCGCTCGAAAAATGTACCTCTAAATATTTACGAATACGAAAAAAAGAATTTTATTAACCCTTTGCGGCACACATTTTTCTATCAAACCGATTTTCATAAGATTTTCCACTCGGGGGTATTCGAGGTCGCTGATTACGAATCCAGAGCCAGATTTTTAAAATTCAAAATGGCGGATCCAATATGGCGGACGAGTTTCTAAAAAATTTAAGAATTTTCATGAAACTTTCCACTCGGGGGTTTTCGAGGTCGCTATTTACGAATCCGGAGTCCAATTTTCAAAATTCAAAATGGGGGATCCCATATAGTGGACGAGTTTTCAAAAAATTGAAGAATTTTCATGAAACTTGACATTTAGGGGTTTTGGGGGTGATATGAATCCTTGTTCAGGATTTGACCGTTAGGGAGGAGAGGGGAGCAGAACGAAGTCTGTGTGGGAGTGGGAAGTGGAATAGGAAAGAGGGGGGGGGGGGGGGGTAGGAAATATCTTTTGAGTAAAGACTCACCATTTTTGTAGTAACTAATAATCGTTTATTAGAAGCAGGTTTAAATAAACGGAGACGCCAGAGGTTCGCGTCGCTTAACAAACTAGGAAGTGTGAGTAAAAATTCTAAGGCGGTGTGGATAGTTGTGGACCTGGTGGGTCAGAT
>UCOK01019691.1:0-11762 GCA_900474325.1 Synergus umbraculus | reverse complement strand
GAGAATAAAATTTCTTTCAAAATGGGCCATGGAACTATAAAAAATATCCATTGGTTACCGAGATACAGCGCATTTTAGTGAAGTCAATTAGTGGAAAAAATCGGTTTTTGCGAGATAACTTCTCAGAAGTTTAATCTATCTATAATACGATTATCGGTGATAGTAGAGGACTCAATTACCTTTAAAATGAGCACCCGGGCGTTAAAAAATGTTCAATAGCCACTGAGATATTGTGTCTCAAAGTTGACCCTTTTTGTCATTTTTCGCGAAAATCGTTGAAAATAAGTTTTTCAAAAGTTTCTCATGTCTTACGATACTAAAAAAAAGTCGACTCAAAATCTGAAAAAAAATTTTATTTCTATGTAAATGATAGACTGGTACGATATATTTTTTTTGTCAATTTTATTTCAACTCTTGAACAATAATATCTTCACAAACAAATGAACAGATGATGATTTCAAATAATGCAATAAATTAAAAAAAGACGCATTCCAAGTTTTAAATATGAAGCGAAGAAAATTCAACAACTGCACGTTTCAATCTCT
This sequence comes from Synergus umbraculus, assembly GCA_900474325.1. NCBI lineage: Eukaryota > Metazoa > Arthropoda > Insecta > Hymenoptera > Cynipidae > Synergus > Synergus umbraculus. The sequence goes on along the minus strand of UCOK01019691.1, from coordinate 11,217 downwards.
TTCCATAAGACGAATCTGTAATTGTGTTTATCTTGCGTCTGTTCCAAAATTTGAGGAATTCTCGATGAGCGGACTCTCCAGACTGTTCAGACCACAACCCCAAACCATCTGAATTACAAAGTAATTCAAGCGATTGCTTTACATGCTTCAGCAGGATGTGTATTTTCACATGGGTGCTCATTTTAAAGGTAATTAAGTCCTCTACTATCACCGATAATCATATTATAGATAGATTAAACTTCTGAGAAGTTATCTCGCAAAAACCGATTTTTTCCACTAATTGACTTCACTAAAATGCGCTGTATCTCGGTAACCAATGGATATTTTTTATAGTTCCATGGCCCATTTTGAAAGAAATTTTATTCTCTATAAATCATCCCTGAGGAGATATTCTGAAAAAACCGATTTTTGGTACTTTCGCCTGAACAAAAAAGTGATTTTCTCGCGAACAGAATCTGATAAGATTTTGTCTCAACGATTTTTGAGAAAAATCGACCTAAGCGACAATGTCACTTATGTATCTTTTTACGTTGGACGACAGTATTGTAAGAGGATAAAAGAATGAATAAAAATATTGTCGGAGGATATATAAAGATGCCTTAGTTTCCATAAATGCTATTTATTTAAAACAATTGTATATATCTTATATTCAAAAAAAATAATAATTTTTTTAATTAAAGGCTATATGCTAAATTTACGTAATCGTTTTCATTACCTGAATATTTCATTATTTTGTAAGAAATGGATTATGAGTTTGAAGATTTTTGAAAATTTTCAATTTATTCTACTCCAGTTATTAAAAATTTTGCATATCACGGCGAAATAAAAAATATGAGACTATTTGTTTACATAATATAAATAAAAACGAAAAAAAAATAGTCGAGGTGCTTCTATTTTTAATTGTTTTAATTATAAATATAAATAAATTATAATTATAAAAATAAATAAATATATATTAATATTCTGCATCTGCAAAAGCATAAAATCAAAATTGTCGCATAAACTAAGAATCGTGCGAATCATTAAATTCGACAGTTTTTTCCAAACCAAAATTTCCCTCTAAGTACGGTTGGAGAGATAGATCACGGTTCGAGATAACGAAGACCGTCTGCAGAGTTTTCCGAAGCTTTCGGACCGAAATCGTGCACCTTCGACAATCTTCGAGTCGGTTTCCTACTCTTAGTCACACGGACATAGAGGTTCAGTTGTGTGCGTCGGTCGGCGTTTCAAATATGCTATCACTGGCCTACCGAGGATCACAACGCGGCAGATATCAACCGGAGAGAGTTCAGAACCATGTTCATCGTCCTCAGGGATAATCTTCAACTCGAGACAGCTCGAATCAGGCGACCCAGAAACATTAGAGGTGAGTCGTATAGCGGGCAGGCTTAAAAAAATTCCGAAGCGCCTTGTCTGATCTAACGAACGACGTGGTTGTACTGAATTGTTTAACTGGATATACAATTCCTTTTGACAAAATACCAAATCAATATTACGTACCTTCCGAGCCTGTGGTGAATTCTACAGAAGAGCAAAAATATTTTGATGCGATTAATTGTTTAAAAGATTTGGGCGCGATTAAAGAATGTACTTCTTGTGTTCGCCAGTTTTTGTCCAGTTATTTTTTAGTCGATAGATCGAACGGTTCTAAAAGATTTATCTTAAATCTAAAAAAGTTAAATAATTTATAACTCCAGATCATTTTAAAATGGAGGATATCCGTACGGCAACCAAATTGGTGTATTTTGTTTCTTTTATGGCAAATATAGATTTTTGCGTTGCTTATCATTTAATCCCAATTCGAGCCTGTGACAGAAAGTATTTAAGATTTTCTTGGAAGGGGTAGTTATATGAATTTACTTGTTTGCCATTTGGTTTATGTACAGCACCCTGGGTATTTACAAAATTTTCGAAACCTGTTGCAAATTTTCTAAGAATTGCAGGTTTCATGTCAGTAGTTTATCTTGATGATTGGTTATGTTTTGGCACAGATTAATATTAATATTAATATTCAAAGGACTACAGAGGTGCTTAAAAGTTTGGGATTTCTTATTAATTACGACAAAAGTAATTTTATTTCGAACCAGACTTGTCAATTTTTAGGTTTTATTATTGACTCCTTAAAAATGACTCTAGAGTTATCTGAAAAACAAGAAACAAAAGATAATTGCTAAGATTAGTGATTTTAAAGATAAAAATAAATGTTGCATTCGGGAATTCGCCCATCTAGTAGGGACTTTATCGGCGTCTTGTTCAGCCGTAAGGTATGGGTGGCTACACACAAAGTCTTTTGAACGGCATCGATATTTAGCTTTACTGGATAGTAAAGGTGATTTTGAGACAAAAATGTTTTTAAGAACTTCCTTGAAATCTGAATTTGAATGGTGGACGAATGTTATTCCGAGAGCATTTAATCCAATTAGATCAGGCCAGTACTACATGGAAATTTTTTCTGATGTTTCCACATCAGGTTGGGGGGCTTACTGTGGAAGCGAATTAACTTTTGGTTTTTGGACTGAGTCAGAAAGGATGCAACATATTAATTATCTTGAGCTGGTGGCAGCTTTTTTCGGTATCAAATGTTACGCGAAAGATTTATCAAGTTATGAGTTATTGTTAAGAATTGACAATACTACAGCAATCTCCTATATAAATCGCATGGGTGGAGTGCAATACCCTAAGTTTAACGAAATAACACGTAGCATTTGCAATTGGTGTGAAGAGAGAGAAATTTGGTTGTTTGCTTCTAAGATTGCGTCAAAAGAGAATGTTGAAGCTGATAGTGGATCGCGTGTTAAGAAACTAGATACAGAATGGGAATTGTCAAGGGCAGCCTTTTTACAGATAGTTCAAGCTTTCGGTACTCCCTCCATAGGTTTCTTTGCATCAAGGTAATACGAAATGCAGAAAATACTGTTTTTGGCATTGAGACCCACACGCGTTAGCTGTTGATGCATTCACATTAGATTGGAAGAATCTAAATTTTTACACTTTTCCTCCCTTTTCGATGATCCTTAAAGTTGTGAGAAAAATTATTTCTGACCAGGCGCAAGGAATTATAGTTGTCCCATACAGATCCCGTCAACATCCATTAGTCGGGTCTCTATTGTTGATGGCAGGCAAAGTGTTAGGGAGGCTTTTCGCAGAAGAAACATCCCTGACCAATCAATAGATATTATGGTTTCTTCTTTAGCTGAGTCAACAATCAAACAATATTCGTGTGCCATTAAGCAGTCGTGTGAATTTTGTTCTAGGTGCGAAATAGACCCTATGAAGCTAGTGAAATTCAAGCACGATCATGGTTAACAGAGCGCTTTGAAGGCGGAGCTCTTTATGGAACTCTCAATAATTTCCGAGCAGTTCTGGGCCTTTTAGTTGGGGATGGAGTGTCACAGAGTCCTATGGTGACGCGTTTTTTTGTTCGAATGAGACGAACTAAACCATGATATGAAGATACTTGGGACATGACTCCTGTTTTAGAGGGAGTTGCTACTTTATTTCCGTTAAATACTCTTTTATTAGCTCAGCTTACGAATCGGCTAGTTATTCTTTTAGCTATAGCTACGGCACATAGAATGCAGACTTTTGCAGCGATAAAGCTTAGAAATATTTCTCAAAATGAAATGGGTGTGATAATTAGGATTGACAGTCTAATTAAAACTTCGCGTCCGGGAACAAATCATCCACTTTTGATTCTTCCTAAGTTTTCAGAAAAACCAGCTTTGTGCGCAGCAAGTACACTTCAAGTTTATTTAGAGAAAACAAAGGTGATTAGAGGTAATACCGATAATTTGTTAATTACAACTAGAAAACCTTATGGTGCGGAAAACGCCCAAACAATTGCTAGTTGCGGCGTTGGTGCTAAATAGAAAGCACACAGCACGAGACACAGCATTAAAGAAAGGAGTTGATCTTAACATTATAAAGAGCACAGCCGGTTGGTCAAAGGAATCTCTTACCTTTGCCAAATTTTATAATCGACCAATTGTACAAAATGAAAATAATTTTGTAGAAGTTGTGTTATTAGAAAATTAATCGATTATAGATTCGCATTTGTATTATCTTTCATTATGACTTAAAGTTTATAAATATACATATATATTGTAATATTATTATTTTTAGGTAGTTGAGGGAGTATAATAATATACCTTTGGCACTAGATTTCAGGATTCATAAGATAAGATATTTTGCCTGGGCGCCAGATCTTTCTTGGATCAGTGAAACGAAATAAAAATTATTTAAAGATAAGAAACAGTTAGGGCTTTCTTGGCCAACCGATTAAACAATTGAATTAGGACTTTCTTGATCAACAAATTCAATTAAGATAAGATAAGATAATTTATAAAGGTAAAATAATTCACTAAAAGATAGATGTTATTCCTGAAATCAAGTGAACAGGAATTTTACCTTCGGCTAGCAAGGCTTAACGCAGTTTGGTAGAGGGGGTGGTTCTTATAAATTCGCTATAGGTTTCTTATTTCTAATAAATAATCACTCACAATCAGATAAATTCATATTAAAACAATTTACAATAGGTTTATTCAGATGATCGGAATTAACAAAATCAAAATTAGAGTTTCAACAACAAACATCAATTTCTTAGGAAAACTTATTAAATATAATTAAGGGTGATGGACTTACAAGGCACTATGTGTCAACGTCGCAATTTTGCCGTGCATTTGCACATCAATTCCATTCGACCGTATTTGCGGAGCAAATCGGATCGAAATGAAATTTCTTTGGGCCTCAAAAAACTCTAATGTGGCAGGAGTATGTGTATTGGCTTACTTTTTCGAAAAAAGGGGGAAAACATTTTTAATATAAGTTTTTAATATAAGTGACAGAAGACCTACATGTCTTAGAAAATCCTCTTTTTTTTAGAAATATCTGCACTTGATTTGCACTCGCGATTTTTTTATATGATTTTATTGCCACGAGGGTCTTTATTTGTCACTTTATATCACTTAAAAACGCGAGAAACAGTGAAAATCCGAAAAAAAAACTATTATGAATCCGACACACGAAAAGAGGACGCGCGAAGAACTTATTGTGCATGGACTGTATGTTCCATGCTCTCGTCTGGCGTCTGCTACTGCGTCTTCTGTCACTTATATTAAAAACTTATATTAAAAATGGTTTCCCCCTTTTTTCGAAAAAGTAAGTCAATACACATACCCCTGCCACATTAGAGTTTTTTGAGGCCCAAAGAAATTTCATTTCGATCCGATTTGCTCCACAAATACGGTCGAATGGAATTGATGTGCATATGCACGGCAAAATTGCGACGTTGCAAAAAAGTGGCAATTTTTCCTCCTAAGTCCATCGTCCTTAAATCGTTATTTTCTAAATTTATAAGAAAATAATCTTAATTAACAATAAAAATCAATTATTATAACTAATATTTAAAGCTAATGCTGAATCCGAGACATTCCATGACTCAAAAGAAAAGATTAAGAAACTAATCGAAATTATAGGTTATGTTTGGAAATCGGCAAGAAAAGGCATTCAGCGAATCACAAAAATTGGGAAAAATCAGCAAAAGATGGGATTAATATTTCAGATACTTCGGAAAATATCAGCAATAAAGGGCAAAAATCAGAAAATTCAGAGATACAAATAACTTCAGCAAAAAGACAATAATTCATACAATATTACATTACGAGAAAAATAAACGAATCAAACTCAATGAACATAACGAAAAACTAAAATTGAAATGAAAAATGAACTGAAAACTCTGTGTTCACGTGCTCGATAAAAGAAATATTCAGAAAAATCAATTCACAAAGCATAAAGATAATTAACCACGTGAACAGAGGTTTTACCGCAAAGAAACAGAAAAACTTTACCAGCTGAATCGTTGCACAATCGTAGATCGAAATAAGTATTTCTGAGAGTATCGTGTTTTCGTGAACAACTATAACCACTAGGCAGCTTCGAGAATCACCGTCGAAAAAATGAATGAGGAAGCTCTGCACTTCTATAAGTTATAAGGAGGACCCACAATGTTTCCATAAATTCATCACATCGTCGATGCGCGTACGTTGTGACGTCACCAACGCGTTGTTACCAACTGTCGCTGTTTTGTTCGTTGTTTCACGTTCCAGTGTTTCGGCGTTCATGTATCTGTGCGAGTTTTGTTTTGGTTCTGCAGTTTGAAGTTTCAGTGCGTGTTTTTACATAGATTTTTTAATTAAATAATACATTCTCTCTGATGTGAATATAAAAAGAATAAAATGTTAAGATATTTATCATTTTTAACGCTTTCCTCTCGGTACTTGGAGCTTGTCTGGCTGTATCTTAAATATAAAAGAAGGAGCCGGCCGCGTTTATGTTGGGTCAAACCTCACCTACAAGACCATGTGAGGGATATTTATGGTGGATATGGTTTATTTAACTACTTTTACCACTGTGATCGTAAAAAGTTTAATAAAATGTGTCGAATGACACCGGAAAAATTTGACAAGTTGGTGGATTTAGTGGGAATTCGCCTACAAAAAAGGAGTCTAAGAAGATCATTGCCTCCTAGATTTCGTTTAGCTGTTACATTAAAGTAAGTACCAGATATTATTTTATGTAAAAAATAGGTGTATGTGTTTCCTTATGTCGCCTCATCAGTCGGGTATGAAACGCATTTCATTAATTTTTATTAGACTTATGGGTGTTGGATAAAATTTGTAACCTCAAAATTTTACTTTCTCATTTTACTCCGAAAATATTTAAAAAATCCTTTTTTTCGCTTTGTATACATATACACTGTAAAAAAATATTTTTTGTAACTTTACCACTACGTTTTGTAATTATACCAAAACTTGTAATATTACTTCCTTCAGAGTAGTAGTGTGACTTTCTTACTCCCAACGAAGTAATTTTACAAGATTTTTGTAAATTTTACCTCTGAAAGTTGGTAAGAATTGGACACACTGGCAAGCCCAATTCTTATCTACTTTCAGAGAAGTAAATTTATAAAAATCTTGTAAAATTACTACGTTGGGAGTAAGGAAGTCACACTACTACTCTGAAGGAAGTAATATTACAAGTTTTGTTATAATTACAAAACGTAGTGGTAAAGTTACAAAAAATATTTTTTACAGTGTATTTATATTTAAAGAGTGAATAGCGCTACAAAAAAATCTAATTATAATATTTGTTTAGGGAAATGAAGAAATCTAATTTTGAGTTATACATTTGATCAAGCGTCTTTAAAGTTTCACAAAACCTAACTTGTTTATTTATATCCACAGTTTCTTGGCTAATGGTGACAGCATCGAGACCACGACAAACTTCTTTTTAATTGGATATTCCACGGCCCACTCCATCATTAAAGAAGTGTGCCACCTTATTTGGGAGATACTATTTCCAATTTATTTAAGGCCAAAAACATCCCAACTAGATTGGAAGTTAGTTGCTCTTGGTTTTCGAGTAAAGTGGAATTTTCCAAATTGTATTGGAGCAATTGATGGGAAGGAAATCAGAATTCAGGCACCATCACATTCAGGCAGTATGTACTACTGCTATAAAAAATTCCACAGCTTCAAGTTGTTGGCAGTCTGTGATGCCTATTATAGGTTCATATGGGTTGATATTGGTGATGATGGTAAGTAGTAAAAGAAAGAAGAATTTTTTTTACTTTATAATATGATTTTTATAATTGCGTTATGAAAAGTAATAATTAATTGTTATAAATTGCAGGATCTGTGAGTGATGTTTCTGCTTTCCAGAACACAGCGTTCTATCGAAAATTGGAAAGATCAGAAGGCAATCTTCCAGCTCCTTGTCGTTTGCCAAGGTCAACAATTATAATGTCTCATTTTTTAATCGCCGACGAAATTTTTCCGCTGAAGACGTACTCCTTGCGGCCGTACGCTAGACGCCGACGCCTTACAAGAGAGGAAAGGAATTTCAATTACAGGTAATTCCTGAATAAAGAGTTATTTACTGAAGGTTTGCATAGGTGTCGAAATTAATGTACACTAAACAAGAAAAACTTATACGTAATTATTAATGATCCTTAATTAAAAGATCAAAATTAAAAATATATTTTTTCATATTATCCAGAGCAAGAAATTGTATCGAAGATGCTTTCGGTATCCTGACAACCAGGTGGCGTATATTACGCACTCCATTAACGTTCAAGGTAAAAACGTCGGTAGCAATTGTGCAGGCACTAGTTTGTCTACATAATTTCATCCTGCAGGACGAACTGCATCGCCAAGAAAAGAATCGCGAATATGCTATTCCAAGTAGGGGTATTGAATTTTCAGCGATTCCTGCTCTCCCAGAGGAAAATATCGTTGCAGATGACGAAGAAATTACGGTTCCCCAGCACGTCATTCAACAACGCGATATTATGGCTAACTATTTTATGTCAGAGGCCTTCGACGATAATGAAAATAATCGTTAAAGATCCTATTTAAGTTATTAAGGTAATCTTGTACATATTTGAATAGTATATATCTAGTGTAAACTTTTCACTTTTATCCCTTAGAATTTGCTAATAAAGTAAATTTCTGACAAAAGCCTCGTTAATGAAATTATATAAAGATCATTATCAATTTTCTTATTTTCATTTTCCTTTTCCGTCGTCGCAAATCTGCTGCTAGACTATTGGTGAGTCTTTTTACTTTATTATCGACGAATAAGCGTCGAGCTTGTGCCCCCATAAAGCCAAGCTGCCTACTACCATGAGAACCTGATAAAAGCTATCTGGTTAAGTATTGTAAAAAGTTTGGATAGTATTTATTTTATTTATTGTGTACTAAATTTATACTTTTTAAAAATAAGAACAAGTTTCCTGATAGTGCAATATAAAGTGTAGTAGTGTAATATTAATATGTTCTCACAATTATAGAAAAGAGAGATTAATTTCAGTTTTTCTAAAGACAAATTTTATTTTGTAATACAAAATTCATATAAAAATTTATTAAAATAAAAAGAAGAAAACACATGAAGAAGAGGGAAAAATTTTATTTTAATGAGTTATTTTTAATAACTCATGTGTTTATAAATTTTTTAATGATAAATTAAATTTTTTTTTAAATTTTCAATGAATAAAGTAAGGTTTTTACAGTATACTTTTAAAATTTTAAAAAAATAAGGTTACCAGACGTTATGATTTTGCAGGATATTTCCTGATTTTTAAATATTTTGCGTAATTCGTAATTATTTTTGAATATTATATATATTATATGTCTTTAACAGCAGCAGAATGAGAATTTGAGGTAGTGTTTCTTTCAGAAGACAATTACACTTCTGAAATTGCACCAGCTGTGGATAGTTCTATCTGCTGTATATAATCTCCAATTAACAAGGTGTTGGCTTCTTCTTCTATAATGTTTGGCATCTATATATATTATATTTATCAATATAAGAACGAACACGCGCTCCGCGCGCGCATTTATCTTCTTTTTAAATATTATATAATTTATTATATTTTATTTCTTTAATCTCTTAAAATATTTGTTAAACTTCATGAAAATCTCTAAACATTCCAAGAAATTTTCAGAAACTTCTTGAGATTCTTTTAAATTCAACAATAACAATTCAAATCCCTTTTATATCCTTTAAAATTCATGAAAATCACTAAAAATTCCTAGAAACCTTTAGAAAATTCCATGAAAAACTTCAAAATCTCTTAAAATTCCCAGAAAAATTCTTGAAATTTGCGGTAACATTTAAAATCTCTTTATATCTTTCATATCCCGTAAAAATATTGAGAAATCTTATCAAATGCCATGAAATCCTTTAAAATTCTCACAGATTCATTTAAATATCAGAAAAATGTCTTGAAATCACTTAAAATTATTAGAAATCTTATAAAATTCCTTAAAATTTCAGAATAATATTTCAAATTCTTTAAAACCTCATAAAACTCTTACAAAGCTTTTAAAAACCCTTAAAATTTCACGAAATATCTTAAAATCCCATACAATTCCACAAAATCGTTTGAATATTCTAAATATCTCTCGAATTTCGTAAAAGTCACTTAAAATCCTTAAAAATGCACATAAAAAACTTCTAAATCGTTAATCTCTTGAAATCTATGTTAAAATTAGTGGAAATCTCTAAAATTTGTTAACAACCTCTAGAAATTTCTCTACTCTTAAAATCTCTTAAAATCATTAAAAATATTACAAAATTCCCTATAAAGTTTTAAATTCCTTATTTAAATCCCAAAAAATACATATTTTAAAAGTCATAAAAGTACCTTGAAGTCCTATTGAAATCTGATCAAAGTCGCGAAAAATTCTAAAAATTCCCAGAAACTTTTTGAAATTCTTTAAAATTCTACGATAACATGTAAAATCCCTCATTATCTCCCATGAAATCTTTAAAAATTCCATAAAATCCCCAGATTTTGAATGTACCTATTTTGAGTTTAGACTCGTGACAAAATGATTATTAACGAAACCAAATTCACAATTTTAAATTCATTTCACGCGGAATTTACGGATCTTGTTAGAATAGAGATCTTGCCGCTAATGATGAAGAGATGTCGAACGTCATAGAAGAATAAGCCAACACCTTGTCCATTGGAGATTCTAGACAGCAGATAGAACTATCCACAGCTGGTGCAATTTCAGAATGACAATTTCCTTGCAGATTTTATCTGTAACGTCAAAGGATATAATTAGCTGGCACCGGAGACAATAATCATTTTGACTCGCGTAGTTAGAGAAATTAACGACCAGAAAGAGAGCCAAACCACGAACTTTCGGAGCACTCTCGAAATCTATAACTTTAACTAATTGCCTTCGAATATTGTTTTTATGTGAACCTCGAGCCATTTTTGTAAACCGACGAAATAAAGGACTAGGTCAGGGACTTGGAATGATTCGAAGGAAGGACGATAATTGTATTTAGCTGGAAGGAAGGAAGGAAGTTCATTTCGAATATTGCCAGTACTCCCGCGAGACGTCAGAGCTCGCCACCTCTCAGACCGTGAATATGCCGTCTCAGTAGACAGCTATGACGCGCGGAACCCCGCGCGTCTGACAAATAATAAATTCTACTACTCAGGAGCCAGCATAGTCTGAATCATCGAGGATCGCTCGCCTGTGTGTCGTTAGTGATTTATAAGAACATATTCAAGAATGTTCAGACATTTTATAACTCACTATGAACAATTTTGAGAATAAGTGCAGGGCGCACTGACAAATAGATATATGGGTGACTAGCGACAGAACTCTTTCGCACTACGTCACTAGTCACATGATTTGG
>UCOK01019690.1:0-15822 GCA_900474325.1 Synergus umbraculus | reverse complement strand
ACATAATTTGTTAGTTCTTTCATTTTATTCTCCATTTATTTGGAAAACAAAATAAAGTAAATTGTATTTCTAACATTAGTTTTTAAATGAAATTTGAAATACCCGGCAAACGTCGATATGGCGGCACAGCTACATACCGACGGAATCTTCAATGTGGTTCGTCGGACTTGGCGTGCATGTCGTACGATGTTTCCGGTTTCAAAGTGACAGCTCGTACACAAAAATGGAAAGAGACATTATTCTGATGTAATATCCGTCGAAAGAATCTTGTCAAAATAATTATTTAGACACTTTTGGTAGGTAATTGTGAGTGCATTTAGTGACGAAAAAAATTCCGAGTGTTTGTGTCTCCTCGCCAGTGCAGTGATGTACATATTGTGCGAGCAAAAAGGGATTTTGACATCTGTAAGTAATGCCTACTATCTCTAAAATATTGTCTGCACCCTTCTTATTTCTCATATCTCAAATCTTTTTTTAAAATAAAACTATTGTTTTTTGCTCAAAAAGAAGCACTAGGCCCCTCTCCTGCCATCGAGAAACCCATCTCGATAAAAGGACCCGTCAAACAGTGCATTTTTGTAATTTTACCTTTTATATATCGAAATGAGGTGGGAAATTAGACTGACTCAACATGAAAATTTTTTTTTTCAAAACGCTCCAACACTCTTAAAGGATTTTTCAAAATATTAAATTTTAAAATTTTTATGTAGATTTTGAATTTTTGTAAAATTGATATTTCGACTATAACTTCTCAAATAATGAAAATTCAAAGCTTATGTAAAGAAAAGAAAGATTCCTTGCATCGAGACGAATCTATTGACCTGTATGTTAATGAATTTAATTGACTTTTTAGAAAATTATGATTATTCGTAATATTATAATATTTTAAATTATATAAAATTTTCAAAGAAAATTTTTCTTTTTTCATATATGGGGCATTATTCCTCAAGTATACCACCCTCAGAATTCGAATTTGTCTGATCGAACACAAACTTGGGTAAAGTATAGTCCTACTAGGTACAACTTTAGAGGAAAAAGATTTTTTCGATTGGATAAAAATTTACCGAGATAGGGGAGGGGGAATTTTTTCGATTTTGTGCGGTTTCGTGCTATTTCGATATATAAAATTTCGTCCCATATGTTTTTAATAACTTTTTTCCTGGTCTATCGAATGGTTATAACCATTTTTAAAACATTGAAAATTTGACCGATTTTTTTGAAAATCAAAATAGTTTTGACTATTGCAGAAAAAAGGCATGTTTTTTTTTATTTTTTTTTAAATAAAGCTTAAGTCTATATCTTTCGATGCCGTAAATTTGATCTTGCCGTTTTTTGTTGTTTTCGAGATATTAAATAAAGAGTAAAGCGCCTCGCCGATGGCGCTCGAGACTACTGGTCTTCTCGCTTGGCGGAACGTAATACGTGAAAATAGTCTTTTTTCTTAATATTACGTCCCTACAATGAGTGTAATGCAGGCATTAGAAACCTTTAATGACAGTCTCAACCCTGTATAATGGAGAGAGCAGTGTACCGAAAAGAAAATACCGAAAAGAAAGTATCGAAAAGACCAAAGAAGTAATTTATTTTTAAGTAAATGAGAAAGTTAAGAAGTTGCAAGCAATCAGAAAAAAGAAGGCAAAGAAGAATAAGTTTAAAATAGCTTACAAATAAAATCGAACTCTACACCTAACGCAATAATGACGTACACGATGACACTGTTTCCACGTATTACAATATATTTATTAGATAGAAATTTATTTTCTTAATATTATGTCCCTACAATGACTGTAATGCAGGCATTAGGAAACTTTAATAACAATCTCAACTCTGTACAATGCAGAAAGCAGTTTAATAAATAATAAATATTCATAATTGATACGATAAATGAGTCCGAAGAAGTTCCGCCAAGCGAGAAGACCAGTAGTCTCGAGCTCCATCGGCGTGGCGCTTTACTCTTTATTTAATTTCTCGAAAACAACAAAAAACGGCAAGATGAAATTTACAGCATCGAAAGATATAGACTTAAGCTTTATAAAAAAATGATTTTTTTATGTAAATGTCAAAACTATTTTGATTTTCAAAATAATCGGTCAAATTTTCAATTTTTTAAAAAATGGTTACAACCATTCGTTAGACCAGGAAAAAAGATATGAAACATATGGGATAAAATTGTATACATTATATTAGCTTATTACCTTTGAAATAGCACGGAACCGCACAAAATCGAAAAAATTCGGAAAATTTCTCCTCCCCTATCTCGGTAAATTTTTATCCAATCGAAAAAATCTTTTTCCTCTAAAGTTGTACCTAGTAGGACTATACTTTACCCAAGTTTGAGTTCGATCAGACAAAGTCGAATTCTCATGGTGGTCCACTTGAGGAATAATGCCCCATATTGCTTCTAATAAAAACACTAATCCTATAAGTCAATCGATTCTTCTCGACGCAAGAAATCTATGAATGATGAGGTCAAAAGATTCTTTTCATTACATCTCTACCGAAAATTCGACTTTCGATGACAGTTAAGCGGGTCGAAAGTCGTGTTTTCTGCCCTAGGAAAGAAAGTGATAGATAAATGCAAATGGCGCTTGAGATACTTTGCGATTGGTTGTAAATTGGCACGCGATTCAACATTAAATTAAATTGGCCAATAGCAGCATTTTTCCGGTGGGAGGCCAAAATGTGTTACTGCGCGCGGGCTTCGAGCTTCGAGATTCGAGACTTATCTAAAAGCTAACTTTAGTCACCACCTTCGATCGTGATAAACGATAAGTTCGTTCAAACACAAAGAGAAATATATTTACAATTCTTATTTTACAGTTTAGGGACACTTTGAAATATTCTCATGTGTTTGTGTGATATTTAATTATTATAATTCCTTTAAAATGTTTTTTTCCCTTCGGGGGACTGCGCTCTTCGAACCCTCCGCCGGGGCTCCGCCCCTAGATCCCGCTAGGACTTCGCCCCTGGACCCCACCAGGACTTAGCCTCAGACTCTCCGTGAAACTCTAGCAAAGATATTATTATAATATCTTTGCATATTATTATTATATTATTATAATATCTTTGCATTCTAGGCATCTCAAGTCAAAATTTCGATTTGCGGTGTAATGAAAAATTGTATCCGTTACTCGGCTCTATCGACATATAGAAATGAACTGCTTCACGCCGTAGGAAAGCCGTAGGAAATAATACGTCAGAGAGAGAAGTTGCAACGGTGGGTAAACTTGTCTCTTTCTAGCCGAAGCTAATTGGTTGAGCTCCACTCAAGCTCCACCCACCTTTCTAGCTTTGGCTAGAAAGAGACAAGTTTACCCACCGTCGCTCAGAAAATGACTACAGAAATTATAAATATAGTTAAATACAACACCCGAGATCGAATTCATAGCTAGTTTATGGATGTATTTATGCTAAATTCAAAGATAACAAAAAAGACAGTAGAATAACTTTAGTCACATTAAAAAATCTATTTTTAGATTGAAAAGTAGATTATCCTGTTTAAAATTTTCTTTTTACAACAAAATTTATCAGTTTGTATGCAAATTAAACATTACTTGGTTGAAAATGAATTTTCATTGCTTCAAATGCAATTAGTTAAATGGAATTAAAATATAGATATTTATACCGTTTGACTTGTGCTATCTAAATAGCCTACGGACAGCTCCTCACCATTTCTTATCTTCAAATTTATGTCTTCGTTGAGTTTTTCTGTTGCATTTGTAACGAACCGAATATTTATTAAGAATTTAATAAAGCATGTCTCCGTCTCACGGTTACGAAATTTTAGAAAATTTAAGGGAATGCAGAAAAAGAGATTTCTGATTCTTTGGTATGTGAATAAGTGAATATCTGCCCTCATCCGAGGGTTTTATCCTGAATTAATGGGTTTTGAATTGGAAAGAGAATTTAAATAAATTGGAGAGGTTTTAATTTAAATATAAATTTATTGAAGTTTTAGAATTTTAGAGCGACATCAAATTACTATTTTATTTAAAAATAAGATTTAACTTCGCGTTGAACGATCGAGATCACAATTTTGAAAAGAGAGCAAGGTTGTTTGTTATTCCATACAATTTTTAAAGAAACGAATTGGAACGATACATCAAACTTACTGCGTATCCTATTGGTCCTTATTGTCCTAAAACTTATCCTACCAGTCGGAAGGAAATAGAAGGGATGTTGAGAATCACGTCGAAGTCTCTTCGACTGGGCAAATTTAATAATTCTGATCGTTGCCAAAAATGAGCAACTCTAGTCTCTTTAGGGGTTTATTTCACACACGCACACAAAGTTTCGCATGGAATTATTCCCCACTTCCCACGTCTCGCGTTTGATTTGCTTTCACGCCGAAAAGATGAAGGTGAATTTATCTGAAGAAATGAGGGTAGTTTTAAATCCAACACCCCATCCCAACACTTTGCCACGTGAATTCAAACTACCGTTTCGAATCAAATTTTTTCTCGTTTTGAGATTCGAGAACGGATTATTATTCGTGGTTTTGAATTGGTCCTTTGAATATTACTGTTGTTCTATTCATTCAATAGCAGTATTCAAAAGGTCGCGATTTAAAGGAAGGGTCGTTTAGATTTCGATCCTCGCGTTAGCGACCACGCTCCCTAGTTAGGTATTACACGGTCCGTTTTTTAGGCAAGTACGGGTTGCAACCGTAAGGTTTACGTGGTGCATCTAAACACTTTGAATCGCGTTAATCACTCCGTCGGAAAAAGGATTAAAAGATTTTAACGTCCTAATCGTTCGGCCCCTGTGCTCCCCGCGGTAGGACGTTACAGGCTTCCCCTACACAGGACGGACCGAACTACCGACCGGACGGGCGAGTTTAGAAACGAAGATTTCTTGATGTCACAAGAAGGACGACGAACTAGTTGACTGGAGATCAAAGACTTCGAATCCGTGTATTTGTAGATCCGTGTATTTGCATCCGTGTAGATGTATCGCCGAATGATTAGGTGGGAAATTTAGTCAGGTGGAAGTTTCTAATTGGAAGGTTGATATGACATGATTTGGGGGAGAGGATTGTGAACTTTTTGTCTTCTTTGGAATCCGCTTTGACTGCAAAAATGCATGTGCATAGAAGTTATTTGACTCGTGCTCATTATGAGACCGAATATTGATTTTCGAAATGATGAACTCCCTTAAGATATTTGATCTTGATGCATTTGCAATTTTATTGTCTTGAGAATTATTCCAATTTCCAAGTTAATTACAGGTTCTACTCTTCATTCCAAAATATTGAAAATTATTACGTATAACCTTGTCATCAGGGGTGGAATTCATTCATTTGAATGTTGTTTGAATCTCATGAAAATCAGATTGTTAGTTTAAGAGTTATTCAGAGTCGAAATTTTGATCAAAATGGAGGTGAGCGCTTTTAAGGGTAGGATGAGTTGCATAAAGAATAATAGGGAATGGCGTGAAAGGGAGAGATCAAAGATGCATATACAAGTACACAGATGCGCGGCCATATTTTAGTGTACACGGTAGCTTGCTGCCTATGCTGGTGTAAGTAGATCGCTGGCGCGAGCATATTTTATCCATGCGCACCCCATGCACGTATATTATAAAGACTTTAATTATTCAGAAGTCTCTTTTAAAATGAAGTGCGTTCACTATCTTATTTTATAATTTTATAATGTCCGATATGATTATAAATACTACTCTGAAGCTTGTTGGTAGTTGTTAGATAGTTTTAATCAATTGGACATTAGTTTAAAATTTTAATTCCTGAAGTATTAGCCGAATAAAAACTTGATTCATTCTTCGAGACTTTACACAACATTTCGTGTGTAGCGCGAAATGGGCAATTGCGAGGTGTCCCGTTGACAGCTCGGGTTACAGTAGCCAATTGCATCAAAGAAATACTTTTGTGTTATTAATCTGTTTAATATGCAATTTACTATTTGAGTTTATTATTCGAAATCTCTTAAAATCAGAAAAGAAAAAGTGTGTCTATGAGGCTGGTATGTAACACATTTTGAATTGCACCTCAAAATAAGAAATAGATATTGCATTAAAAATTTAACATAAATTAAAATATTTATCAAAAGAGCTGTTTAGTTACTCGTACTGTTAACTTTATCGGACCAAACCAAATTTTTCTTTTGGTATTCCAAATTTAGAGCTTTGTAAGTTCCATTTTCTATATCCAAAGCAATGTTTTTTTTCTTCAACAGGATATCATTATCATTGACTTTTGTCGCCTTCGATGAAGCATCACCATGTTCCGCGGAAGAAGACAATATTCTATTTTTCGTTTCTGGATCCTAAAAAATTAAATAAATGTAAATGTAATCGAATTAATAAATTGAAATATTACGGAAAACTTAATATGTCTCACTTTGTTCTCTGCAACTCATTGTCTCAGGCCAATATTGTATAAAGAAGTTCAAATTGTAAATGTTTCGTAAATAAATCTAAAAGGTAATAATCTAATCTAGCTCTGCTTGGCATACAATATCTTTTAAAATTAAGTTTATTGTATCAAAAATTTGTTTATACCTATACCGCAAATAACAGTCCTCTGGCGTGTCATCGAAGCAGAAGAGTTACTTCAGATTAATTTCATTATGATAGCAACTATTCGAATCAATCGAATTGTTTGGATATTCTAACAATATTACTTCATTGTTAATGGGACATGTTTATTTTTTATAAATATTATTTTATCGTACTCAAATAGTAAATTAACAGGAAGCATACGATCTGAAGTTTGCACAGATGCAGCCAATATCGTCAGGTCGCCATTTTTTTAGTGCTGCACGAGCTTCCCTTGGTGGAAATCATGTCGTAACCTGTCAGCGAACAGTCTTCTGGCAAGGACAATTTTTATTTCTTTTTAATATATTATATTACGCCTTAGATATTTCCTATCATTATAATAGATCAATATTTTCTATGTACAGTAGAATAAATAACATGACTTAAGGGGTTAGTACCAAAGAAAATTTTTGAGAAATTGATTTTCTAAAAAGTGCACATTCTTATAATAAATATATGTAGAATTGTTCGATTAATCGGTATTTTGGTCATAAATATCGAGAAGAGATCGAAAAACGCAAAACCACGTAAGCATTTCGAACGCGCCGAACGTGCATTTGGCGCGCGTTTGAAGTAAATGACCTTGAAAATTGAATTCAGGGTCAAAATTGATGATCCTGGTAAACTTTGGTCTAAACCATTTTTTCGTCAATAAAGTATTTTAGATGATAATTATAGATTAAAATGGATCACCCTGTATTTTAGATCAAAAACTAAACGCGTTGTTCTCAAAACAACGTTTTTCGACCTGACGTGCATGATTCAGAAAAAACTATTGTACCGATCGGGCTGAAATTTGGATATGTTATTCTACACAAAAAAAATGTTGTAATAGTGTTTTATATCTATAATCATGTGTGAAAAGTTAGGATCTGTAATATAAATTTTAACTTGATAAAAAAATTCTTAAAAAAATAGGTGAAAACTTTGGTACTAACCCCTTAAAAAGCCACGTCACAATGGGTGATTTAAAATGTTTTACTGCTTTTGTCTTATTTTCTGAGAGACTAATAGTTCCAGCTTGAATTACATGCCCCAGATATTCAATTCTTGTTTGTAAAAAACAGCACTTATTCAAATTAATTTTCAGTCCATGTTCACCTGCCGTGTCTAATACAGTTTTAAGGTTTCTTATACCTGTCTCGTGATCCATTGAATAAACAATTAAATCATCCATGTAAGTTAATACAATTTTTTTCGCAATCAAATCTCGAAATATCGCATTTATGTATCTTTGAAATACAGACGGTGAATTGCAAAAGCCGAAAGGCATTTTGAAAAATTCGTACTGCCCGTTTGGAACAACAAAAGCAGTATACTTGCGACTTTCCTCTTCTATATGAACATGCAGAAACCCATTCGTCAAATCTAATGTGCTAAAAACACTCGCACCTTGTAAAGAATCTAATTAATCTTCAATAAGCGAAGAGGATAGCGATTCCTTACAACTTTTTTATTAAGCATCCTACATATAACCGACACAGAGTCTGACGGAACCATTCTTTCTTTTAGTGAGCACGATCGGACTCGCATATGTTGATTCGGAATTTCGAATAACACTAGATTCTAACCATTCCTTTATATCCGAGTTAGCTTGTTCTCTATCCGTGGCTGATAATCTTCTCGTTCTTTGACAAACTGGTTCATCGTCTTTTAAAATAATCTTCATTTTTACTCCTATGTCTTTGACATTTTCAGATTTATAATGATTCACAATTTCCTCTATTTCTTTTCTACAATCGAGATTGTCAATATAAGTGAAATCTGATTTATTTTCATCATCAAAAAGATCAACTTTACAAACACTAGGAACTTTATCATCGTCTGAATCTGTCTCTGAAATTTCCGGTAATTTTTTAATACCTGTAATTACACCTATTGATGAACTATATTCTACCATCTTGAAAAAATCAGGGCCTAAGATAACTTCTGTTTCTATTAATTCGTTTAGTACTACGTGTATTGTCAATCGATAAATTTCTCGGCAAACTATTATTTCTGTCGAAAAACCGCCTAATGTCATATTATTCACACCTACGCCTTTAAACTTTAATGATTTTACAGATAACGGAGGTGTTGCAATCTATGCATTATTTTGAATAAGGATAAGAGTTAAATCGGAACCTGTATCAAGCAACGCTCGCAATTCATTCGCTACAATTTGTAACGGTATGGCATGCCGTTACCCATAAATATGCCTGTATGTAGGCAACCATAACTTAGATTATTACAAACCAAAGAGCAAAGTTACAGCGCCTGAGCGTAGACTACCTGAGCTACGATTATCGGCATACTAGAGAGCTATCAAAATATCAATCGAAAAATGATTCGGCCGGATTGCGCTAGGCTCGCAGAACCCCCACTTCTCGCAAACGACTTGGATTCGCGAGGATCTAAAAGACGAGCATTCGATCTCAGCCGGCACTCAGCCTTCGAGCTCGTGCTGTGCATGGCCCAGCGTTCTGAAGTGACTCTATTTTGCTGGCTAGCAATAGCCAGGTTCCTAAGAACTCAGCACGGAGCCCATTTCATTTCTGACGTCACGAGAAGCCATCGGGACCATCTTCTAGAGCCAAGCAGTTCGCCTTCAAAGTTTCTACGGTATTTCTTCGGTTCAACGCTTCGAGTTACAAGGTAGTATGCAATAGGAGGCTATGTACGCTGCTCCAGGCTATGGTTTTCCTATATAACTTGCATATTAATAACTCGCCATTTTTGCTGCAAGTCAAGTTCCTTCGTACGCTGTACCAGGTTGTGAGAACTTGGTAAAAACTTCTCATATCATCAGGATTTTGACCAGGGTTCGACCTAGTTCGGCACTTTCAGTATTTAGGCCAAGTTCCTTCGTACGCTGTACCAGGCTGTGAGAACTTGACATGGTGGAGATAGGCTTCTCACGTAAAGGGGTAAAATTACCGGGAACTTTTGCTATAAGTGTAACTTCACTCAATGACGTCATAAGGCGGTCACTCTCACAGGCATTGTAATCTTACCGGGTAACTTCTCACCGAGCGGTAAATTAACGGTAATGTAACTCTAACGTAACTAAAACGTTTTAGATTGATCTGAAATCGTACTCTACTGGCGATAGTACGAAGTAAAGAATATTTTCAAAGTATTATCGTTAGCTTCGCTGCCAATATTAGGTTTCGTCTGATTATCACGCGGTTCGTGATAATTCAATTTGTTTGCGCGAGTTGCGATAATTATTTAGTTAAAATTTGCGTTGCTCTCTCTTGTAAGGGGTAACAGTTTGTACATGGCTGAGCAATTAGGTTTACGTAGAGCATAAAGGTTTTTTAGCCATTTGAGTGTACGCTCAGCCAGGGCTAGGAGAGGGTTTTCTTTCTTAGGTTCGCGTAGAGAGTCTTATAATTTCGGTTTTCTTTGTAACTAATCTCACTCCTAATCATCACAAGTATTTGTACTCTCACTTATGTTTCTCGGTTCGCGACGAACATATCTTAATTTATATCGAGCCTTTACTACCAACAGACTTAGTATTGTGTCGAGTCTTTCCGCAGCCGTGAACCTGTATTATTTCCATTCTTCTACTTTGGTTGAATAAACTTTGTTATTTATTACTGAATCGATTGCGTATTTACTTGCCTCCCTCAGGAACCGCCCCACTCCCACGATTCTAGCCTATGAAAGGGCATTAGGACTAGTATAAGAATATCCATTCACTCAGCAATGACCAGTCAATAAGGAGGAATAGTTACCAATTATAACAGTAGTATGAGGCCTCGGCGCACGTCACATATGACTCTTACTGTACCAAGCTGCGAAGGCCTCGTGGTATGATTTCCGCACTAGCGTAATTTTTCATTAAAATTACCAGTTCTTCATGCACGCTGTACCGAGCTGTGGAGAACCATGGATATAAGAATATATGAATGGAGCACAAGTCCTAACTTAGGCGAGGGGGATGTGCTAGCTGAGTTGCAAAGGAGACATAGTACGGCCATTATACTTAAGGAAGTTTTGAAGCCTCTGATTGACTGATTTGTTGATTGGCTGTGATTGGTTGATAAAAGCTGCGTTTCATTTTAAATTTGATTCGAATTTTTTGTCTAATAGCTGAATAGCAATAATAGAATAGCAATAATAGAATAGCAATAAGGGCTTAGTTAATTTTCATTAATTTGAAGAAATTACCTGTTTCTTGCACAGAGATCGTCAAAAAATTTTGACAAATATCATTAGTCATTAACGTAATGTAAAATCCATTAGATACGTTGATTCTTCTGAAAGAAAATCGTACCAAATATTAGAATTCGTTTATAAAATAATCCAGTAATATTTACGTATCGATAATTAAATGTGTATAATAAGATGACATTACAGGCATAGTTAAAGACATAGAGGCATAATTGAAAGTAAACAAATAATATTTTTAAAAATAATTTTAAGCTTAGGAGTGAAACATAAATGAAGAAAAATTTTTTGAAAATAAATAATTTGTTTTTGTTCAAATATATTTATTAATGAATTTGGAACTAAATTGTATTATCTATTGTACACAACATGCAGGTTTTAAACATGCATCTCTACAAACAATTCTCATTAGACGACAACAAACTTATTATAATGATCACAGCCTAGCCAGGGTCAGGTTTAGAGACAATTAAAACAGATCGAACATTTTGTATATCAAAATAACAAAAATATATTTATTTAACTAAATATTTACATTTACAGAATTATTAGTATTAGTGTAACGGAATTTTTGTGAAGGAGTGTTGTGTAACGTATGAATTAAAAGGTACAATATAGAGTATGAAAAGAGTATAGCTCGCAATACAGTAAATAGTAAATCGAGACGGAGCGAGATTCTGAAAATTTAGAGTAGTTGAATGAAACGTTTAGAAGCAGAGAATATTACTTACATAGCTACCCTATTATTGATTTAAATTTAAAATAAATATTGAATACCTTTTTAATTAAAACTTTAAATATAAAAAAAATAAGTATATATAGTGGTAATTGTAGAGGCATCGTATGTAACGTGATCTATCAAGCTGACGCTGCTAGATTCACATTTCACAAGCAGGGACTGATTCGAATGAGCAGAAGACTAAATATAAAGTATATAAAATTTAGAATTTAAAATATTATGTGCAATTTATAATAATCAGTTTACATATAAGCCTAAATCTTTTCATGCTTTTTAGCCTATTTTTCTATCTATAAATATCTAATATGATACTACCTAGAATGTTTAAATTTAAAAGGCAATATAAAATGTATTCCGCTCTAGAATAATAAGAATGAATCAAGTTTTTATTCAGCTAATACTTCTGAAATTAAAATTTTAAACTAATGCCCAATTGATTATAACTATCTAACAACTACCAATAAGCTTTACAGTAGTATTTATAATCATTTCGGACATTATAAAATTATAAAATAAGATAATGAACGCACTTCATTCTAAAAGAGACTTCTCAATAATTAAAGTCTTTATAATAATATATTACTTTTTATATTCTCATTATATGTTATATATTAAAATTAGATAATTATAAAGATAAACAAATCTTATTTGAATTTACATGCGTAATACCTAACTAGGGAGCGTGGTCGCTAACGCGAAGATCGTAATCGAAACGACCCTTCCTTTAAATCGCGACCCTTTGAATACTGCTATTAAAGGAATAGAACAACAGTAATATTCAAAGGACCAATTCAAAACCACGAATAATAATCCGTTCTCGAATCTCAAAACGAGAAAGAATTTGATTCGAAACGGTAGTTTGAATTCACGTGGCAAAGTGTTAGGAAGGGGTGTTGGATTTAAAACTACCCTCATTTCTTCAGATAAATTCACCTTCATCTTTTCAGCGTGAAAGCAAATCAAACGCGAGACGTGGGAAGTGGGGAATAATTCCATGCGAAACTTTGTGTGCGTGTATGAAATAAACCCCTAAAAAGACTAGAGTTGTCCATTTTTGTCTGCGATCAGAATTATGTAATTTTTGACACCGGATTCGTAATAAGAGACCCGAAAAACCCATGAGTAACAGAATTTGTCCCACTTTATAAACATTTTATTTGGAATTTGGTACCACTTTGCATTTCTCCTTTATGTGCTTGTAAAACTTTAAACGTGTTTTTCTCGAAACGGCTTTTTTCAAATTGGGCGGACCAATTGCTTTAACACTAATGCATGAATCGACTTCTAATTTTTACAGTAGCTTCACAAGTAGATTCTCTAAAGAAGTACGTAGCCGTTTTTTGATTTGATGTTAATTGCATTTTTTATAAACAATTTACTACTCTTTTTTTGGCAAAAAATGCATTTTTTTTCAAAAGTGCACCATTTCTACAAAAATTGATATAAAAAAATCCTACGTACTTTTCTAGCTAATAGTATATAAAAAACTTTGGGTTTTTTGGTCCAGCTCTCAGTTTCCCAGAAATTTATCCGCCCGCGGAGCATCTTTCCGTCACTAGCCACTACTTTTTGCCATCTTTCGGGCAATTGTCGGATACCATCTCGAAAAAACGATGCGTCTTTTGAGGCGATCCACAAATCGATCCATTCTTTGACTTCTTCATAAGAATGGAAATGCTGCTCAGCTAGGCCATGTGCCAACGATCGGAACAAATGGTAGTCGGAAGGAGCAATGCCTAGAGAGTACGGCGGGTGGGGTAAGACTTCCCATTTTAGGGTTTCCAAGTATGTCTTGACGGGTTTTGCGACATGTGGCCGAGCATTGTCATGTTGCAGGATAACTTTATCGTGTCTCTCTTGATACTGTAGCCGTTTCTCCTTCCATGCTCGACTCAAACGCATCAATTGCGTTCGATACCGATCCCCTGTAATAGTTTCACTCGGTTTCAACAGCTCATAATATACCACACCGAGATGGTCCCACCAAATGCAGAGCATAACCTTGGCACCGTGAATATTCGGTCTGGGCGTAGATGTGGAGGCATGTCCGGGCATTCCCCATAATTTTCTGTGTTTGGGATTATCGTAGTGGACCAATTTTTCGTCGCCGGTTACAATGCTATGTAAAAAACCCTTCCGATTCTGTCTTTGAAGCAGTTGTTCACAAGCAAAGAAACGGCGTTCAACGTCTCTTGGCTTCAATTCATAAAGAACCCAATTTCCTTGCTTTTGAATCATTCCCATAGCTTTGACCGCCATGCCAGTCCTCGACATCAAAATCACCGCTTTTAAAGCGTTGAAACCACTCACAACACGTTCTTTCACTAAGAGCAGCGTCACCGTAAGCACTTGAGAGCATTCGTTGAGCCTCAGCCGCAGTTTTCTTCAAATGAAAGCAGAAAATCAACACTTCCCGCAAATGACGAGAATTTGTCTCGAAAACTGACATCTTCGATCGAGAATACACTTCTGATGCAAACACAAATTCACTAATGTGGTGATGTGGTTATGTTGACAGATGTCCAAGCTTACTGTATGTAATTTTTTACCTGCCTATTTCAACCGGCACTTACCGCTGCAGTCATCTAACGAAAAACGGCGGAAGCAAAGTTATACACCTAATATTATTTCGCGTTGCACAGCATATTTTGAGAAAATGTAGCAACATTGTTGACAGAAAAATTCAGTTTTTAAGCTGTTTTTCCCAAAATATTATATATATTTGCTGTTTAACAGTTGGTAGCCCTGCTGTGAGTGTATGTGGTAATAGTGAAGTTCTGTTTTGCAAAATTGCAACATGGCGACGTGAGATGTTTTGTGATCAACGTGTTGTATGTCATTAATTTTCGATCTTCGTCTTTTTTCGAATTTTTGGAATTAAAGTATCTATGTATTTCTAAAGAAAGTATACAATTGTTTATTTTAATCACATATTTTTTATTAGCAATATATCCAATGCGTGATTAATTTTATGTATTTTTCCACTATCCTTTTTTTTTGAGGTTATTCCGATTGATCGATTTTTTTCTATGAAAAGCTTGAGAAGGTAGACGAATTTATATAAATAATAATTCCCACCATTCACCCGGCGCGGGCTGGGTCAGTGCCTGCTGGGGCCCCAAGAAATAAGAAAAGTTAAATAACAAGATAAAAAAAAAGTTGGGCGCCAGTTAATCTCACTTACCCGATTAGCGAGGTTAAATAACTAATAATCAAAGATAAGCTAACTCGACATATATTTAGAGCAATCGACTGTATAAAATCAAGCAAGTAAGGCGTGGGACTTGGAAAGACCCATAAAATAACAAACTAAGCGATTAATTAAAAAGTTCCAAATACATATTTTATTTCATGTTAATCGACAAGTACTCACATAATCGGCTATAATAATCCGGTAATAAAAATGCGTCTCAATTCGACGTACCATTCAATCACACAACAAACCAGGATTATAATTCTGTCGACGAAGTATATAATATACAAAACCTCCTTTCGCTGGGAAGGGTGACACGAGAGTGAGTTCCTCTCAGCCGTTCGCGACCACGCAAAGTCGATAAAGTCGCGCACTCGCTACTATTTGAGCGCAAGGCTTCGCTGCCAGTCGTCAAGGAACCTAC
The DNA here is from genome assembly GCA_900474325.1 of Synergus umbraculus. NCBI lineage: Eukaryota > Metazoa > Arthropoda > Insecta > Hymenoptera > Cynipidae > Synergus > Synergus umbraculus. Next base: position 753 of record UCOK01019690.1, on the reverse strand, counting down.
TCTATCTTAGACTTTAAATTGATTCGTCAAAGTCTCCCGCCTTGACGTTCACGGTATATTATAACCTTGAGTTATAATATACAAAATGACTTTCCCGTCACACTCTCCCCCTTCAAACTGCGACGTCGAGTCGAGAGTTGAAATCTATCTGAAACTGAAACTACTAATTAAAATTTACAAAATTTTACCAATCAAATTAAATCAAATGACAATAGAAACCAAAATTAATCAAAAAATTTGACGAAACAATCAAATATGGGTCTGGAACTAATATCGCAAAAGTCTAACTAAGATTAGCGCTCGGAATATAAAATAAAAGCGATTACGCTATAAATCGGCGCTAAGTTGAAACTCTAGGAACTCATAAAAGATTAAAAAAGAAATGGAATGAAAATAGTCAACGAACACGGCTAAACAAGATACAACTACTTAAACGCAAGATCGCAAAATACAGGGTGTCCCAGTATTCAAAAAACATATTTATATTTTCTGATTCCTCGTGAAAAACTGAATCGAAAATGATCAATAAAAAAATTTGATTAAATGCATAATTAACGAGTAATTAGCAATTAAAGATTAACCTATCAGAAAAAAGCTTTAGATAGTCGACAGTCCATGTGCCATGGCTGAGAGTGTGTGAGAATACAAGTTCAGATCGTATAATTCCCCTGCGTTTATTTTTGTAGGAGGCTTCGAATCTTTGGTGCAACTTCACACTTAAACGATATTCAAAAATTCATCAGAATCATTTCC
>UCOK01019689.1:0-24002 GCA_900474325.1 Synergus umbraculus | reverse complement strand
CTCTTTATGTCGAGACGAATCGATTGACCTGTATGATGAATGCATTTAATTGAGAAATAAGAAAGTTATGGTTAATTGTATTTTTAAAAAAGTAATTTTTCGAGACGAATCACTTGACCTGTAAGATTAATTCATTTCATTGAAAAATCAGAAAGTTATGCTTTATTGTAATTTTTGAAAATGAATTTTTTGAATATAGCTTCTCAAGTAATCAAAATGTAATGCTGATGTAAAGAATACTTAATGCTTCCTCTATGAGGAAGCGAATCATATTTGCTTACAGGAAGCAAAGTGCTCATTGAATGAGTACAAACGTTGATACAACTTGACAGCTAGTTTAGAAATATTCAGTGATTTTACGATATTTCTTTTATGAAATTTAAAAAGATTTTACGAAATTAGTGAAAATTTAAGGGTTTCCATGAAATATTAACAAATCTGAATCGTGCATCGCGCGTCCCCACGTACACTTGGGAGGGATAGAAAATCTATAAAATCTCTTTCCTTTTCTATACTTTTACTTCCAACAGGGATGTTAAAATTCACACACAAATCCATTTTAAATATGATTCTATAACGTGGATTTACAAGTGTGATTTCCCTTGTTTAAAATAATTATAAATTATAAATTTAGGTTAGACACGAATGTATCCAAATCGTGTCGCGTCCCCACCACCTACCATCATATTTGCCGCCCGAATCCTCAATTTTACGCGCGTATTTTTTGACAGTGAAAGGATAGCATTTGAATGGAAAATCCTTTAACTGTTAAAGGATTTCCTCTCATACAAATTTTGAATAAAAAATCTTTGCACGGAAAAAAGGAATCGTTTAACCGTCAATAGACTGTTTTTAGAGTGTATGCATGAGGTAGGTAATATATTTACAATAAAGAATATATTGGAATGAACAAACAAAAACAACTCACCACTCTTATAAGCCTTGTATATACTTAAAACCACACAAATATTCATTACTTTCGCTTTTTTTTTTTAATATAAAGAAATTTTTATTTTAAAAACTTTTTGTTTCATTCAAATATGAATAATCATTTATTTTAATATTATAGGTGTATGTTTGAGGTACATATTTTTTTAAAAGTGCGAATGTCACGCCTCACTCGGGAAATTCAATACTATACGTACATTTGACCTTGTATATATGTATGTGCGAACTTCTGGCAACAGAAATGTGTGTGTTTTTTTAATGCACTAATTTGGTCTCATTAAGACTATAGACATAAGGAGACATGGTGTAAACATTACACTCGTATGACCTCAAACTTACATCTATAATAATATTAAAATAAATGAGTTTTTATATTTGAATGAAACAAAAAGTTTTGAAATTAAAAATTTCCATATATGATCAAAAGAATATTTTGTTTTTTGAAATTTAATGCAAGATAAACCTATTTCTTAATTAAACAGCCTTTTTCATAAAAATAATCAAAATTTCTTGGAAAAAATCATTCAGAGAAAATGTTGCAACTATTGCCCACCTCAATATTGTGTATTTATAATTTAAACCTGTTAAGAGGTTATTCTACTTTATAAGCTGAAGAAAGGAGCTATTTTTGAACATTTTTTTGGAGTATATCATGAACGATATGAAAATAAATATTTTTAGGTATGATAAAACATGTATTAAACTACATAAAAAAATTTTTTTTTTATTAACTTTATTCAATGTTTATATTTAAAATAATGATTGTGCGTAGGCTTCTCAAAATCAAAAGGGTAAACGGTACCAGGGATATCTCGGTAACGGCTAGCTGAAAAAAAAACTAAAGTGGGTTTGCTTCAGTATTAATAAAACTAGGCCTGTTGCCTATAATAATTAATATTTATGAAAAAATAACAAAATGGCGGACAAAAATAAAAAAAAATGCATTTTTTTCACTGTTTTTTTGTTTATAAAATTAGTAAAAATGTTATTTTTAAAAATATTATAGGCAACAGACCTATTTCAATATGTGTAGAATGTGTGGTTTAAATTTTATAAGGATAGGTCGAATAGTTTTCATACAATCCTTGGTACCGTTTTAAAAACGCTGTTTTGAGAAAAACGCGTTTAAAACAATAACAATGCAATAAAATAAATAAAAAACAATTTTTTTACGTATTTAAAGACATGTTTTATCATAGCTAAAAATATTTATATACATATCTTTCTTGACATACTCAAAAAAAATGTTGAAAAATAGCTCTTTTTTTAAGCGTATAAAGTAGAATAACCCCTTAACATGTGAATTTATTTCCTATAATTTATGAAAATTTCTATCAAAAATATACTTATAATACCTAATATAGTAAACCATCGCTAACACAGCGAAATTTTGTAGTCCTGTTAAAAAAAATATCTGTCTGCATCGCGGGCACATTCTCTACGCGCGCTTTGCTCGCAAGTAGAAATTCGGCTAAATATGGCGCGCGATTCGGTTTTCGCGCTTCGCACTTGACTTTAAATGTTCTTTATGTGCCAATTACACTCGAGTCTCTCAAATGTCAATTTTCCAAATCTCAAGTTCTCCCAAAAGTCAAGTCATGTTTCTCTCAAATGTCAAGTCCGTATTTCTCAAATTTCACTTGATACTACTGCGCACGCTTTACGTTTAGTATCTTATTGGTTGCTTTTCGCGTGCAATTTAAAATGCTAAAAAATATATTATACGCAATACGCATGCGCAATTGATGTGACTATAGAGATCAAGAATTTCTTGACATTTGGGAGACTTGAGTGTACAAAATTTGTTTTAAATTCAAAAGCCCTAACGTTCTACGAGGTTTGCCTTTTATATTTCGAGACTTGGCAGTACTAAATGTTTACAGGTGCCATCTAACGTTTCCAATTGAAAGTTTGACCTTTTTAACCATAAGCTTATTCGGAACGTTTTGTCATTTGAGCATAACCTGTATTGTTTAGAGTGAATTAAAAATATTGTCTCAACGAAAAAATAGAATTGAATCGTGAACATTTTCGTGCGATAATTTTTTATGATTTTCGACGTGGATTATCATGATCCAGATATCGATATCGATATCAAGATCGACTTTTGGCGATGAAATTCCATCCTTGGCCACTGTAAAATGCTGGTACAACGAATTTAATCGTGGCCACAGTTCGCTCAGTGACGAAAGTCGTGAAGGTCGCCCAAAGTCAGTCGTCGTCCCAGAACAAATTGACGCTGTGTGTGAACTCATAATGCAAGATCGTCATGTGACGTATCGTGAGATTCAGGCGTCCTTGGGCATTAGTAGGACCATCGTGCAAGCTATTTTACATCAACATTTGGCTGTCAAAAAAATGTTTTACCGTTGAATCCCACATAACTTGACAATCGCTCAAAAAAAGGTTCATGTGGATTGGTCAAAACAAATGCTGAAAAAATGCGATCGCGGTGCTTCAAAGCATGTCTATGACATCATAACAAGTGACGAAAGGATGGGATGCGCCTGAGTCGTGCAAAAACCGCGCAAATTTAAATCGCTCAAAATCGCGCACTTTCAGCCTGAAGTAGCCCAAAGTAGCGACTTACAATTTTCTTCCAAGAAAAAGGGGATAAAAAGCACACAAATAACAAATAATTATGTATATTATTTGTAATTTAACTTTGGATTAGTTCAAATCACAACAGAATCACAGTTTAATTATCTTATACCGCTTTAGCGCTTTACCTATGGAAAAATTCTCCTATTGCCATTAGTCAAAATTTTACGCCCGTGCCATTCAAAATCGAATTAATTTAAATCGATTTTAAATCACGCGCCAGATGGCAGCCAATTGCAAAATGTCGTGAATCTCGACTAAAGTACCCCAAGTACCCCAATTCGCGAGTTTCTCGCATTTAAGTAGCCCAATTTGCGACTTGTCGCAAATCACCAATTTCAATCGCGCACAAAGCCTCTGGAGTAGCCCAATTCGCGATAAATCGCGCAATCTGGCAGCACTGGTTCGCGCACGAAGCACTTCGAAGCAAATGGTTGCCTGTTTTTTTGGAAAAACCGGTCACATAGGAACTGTACCGTTTTTTTTATCAATTTAATGTATTCATTATCAGTTTCTATCGTATCAATCATTTTTTTTCGACCGTAGAGCCCAAAATTCCTGTCACATTAACAGTAAGAATGCCACCGGACCGGATAGAAGTGTAGAATCTCAAGCTGAAGTTTGGACGATAATAGTGATAAGAAAACTACCATAATGTAATTTTGGATGATTTTTCAAAAAATTAATGGGCTTTCATGAAACTTTGCATCTTAGAATTTTTCGTGAACTAGACGATGAAAGATGCCAGATGATGAGGTAGGAGGGCAGGGGAAGTCGATTTAGCAGCGCACTCAGGAGGCGATAGCGATAATTTTTTATACTAAAATTATTACTAGAAAATTTCGGTCAAAAAAGAAATTCGGTGGAAAGAGAAATTCAAACTTGTGAACTTACTAAATAACTTTATAAATAATAGTAAATATCTTAGCATTTCTGGATAAATAATTTTATAAGATCCTTATGACGAAAATTTTTACTTTTTTTTTCACATTATAACTTCAAATGAAATGAACCGACACAACTAACAAAAACAAGCAAACTCACAAATAAAAACAGCACTCTTATAAAGGCCTGTAGAATAAATGTGGCGTGAGAACAGTCCACAGCCGCGAGGGGCGCTGGCTGTACCTTTAGGCCGATTTTGAATTAAATGCATGGGGAAAATAAAATTTGATTTATTTTAATTGTTAAAACACGTTTTTTGCATATATTTATTTTGGGAAAATATTTTTTAGTATTCCAAATATTCAATAAATTAATAGGTACTAATGAAAAATGATGAAAACATTACTTTTATGACTATATACGAATACACTTCTCAAACAATACAAATAATAATTCTACAAAATATTAAATTATTAGGATTGACATATGTAAATATTGTAAACTGTTAAAATAGTAAATTTCAAATAAATTTATAATAATTTTTTTTGGACATTTATATAATTAAATTATAACAGTTTATATTTCTTTTTAAAGTTAGAAAACGATTTATATATTTTGCTTCATTATTATAAACCTGTAAAAAACGAAGACGTCTATAATAAAAATAAATTTTGTTATAAAACATATTGATATCCGCTAAAATTGCCTTTGCAATAAACTTCCCTCATACTTATTATTTTCTTTGACCAACTTGGGCATCCTAACCTCCACCTGTCAACGGACTTAGAAATATTTCCCCCGAAAGGAGAAAATATTTCTAAGTCCACACAAAATTGCTTTAAGCTTGGGGGTCTCCCTTTACCGTCCGTGCTCTTGATACACACAAAATTGCTTTAAGATTGGGGGACTCTCTTTACAATCCGTGCTCCTGATATACACAAATCATTGCTCCCACTTTAGCGACGCTCTATGTATCTCCCACTTTTTCGTAAGAGACAATCCTCGATTGTAACGAGCAAATGATTGGTCGACGAGATCTCCAGCAATGCCTATAATAGTAGACACTTTAGTTCTATGAGCCAAGACTCTCCCTGGCCCTCACCGTGTACGGAACTCTACCTGAAATAAAAGCTTTCCAGAGTAAAACAAATTCTAATAATTTAATTCCCTCGCCTTCTTTTTCGCATGCCCCGATCCCGGAAGGAGAACCGACCTCCGGAAAAAAGCCACATCTGTGACTCTGTCCATTTCGGACGACGAGAACTTCGCCACAGAAGAAGCCATGACAGAAATTCCTGTGACCCTCGTCAGCGAGAAACCCGAAATTCTGCGGACTCTCCTCCACGGGCCCCGAGAATTCGTTCCACAAATCCACATTTGAGGTACGAAAATCTAGCACTTAGTGCTATTGGAGCCACATGCTGCTTCCACCAGGGATCTCCACAGGTTGTTCCTTTAACATGGGTACCTCCGTCTCCCGACCTTATTTTTAACCTTGGTCTAAGAGAACTGAACTTGACTTCGAACCCTGAGGAAAAACCCCGACGTGTCCACCCGCCGAGGCTTCCCGACCCGGTCGAGCCAAGTACTCCTTTCATCGATCTAAGCCCTGGAAGAAACTTATGGTTGGAGACACCCTCAACAACCCCGGAAAAGCCTCAGAAAGAAGAACCATCGGAATGGTGCCCTGGCGATCATTCCCTGAATAAGGAATTAACCTCTTTATTAGGAACAGAACCCAGGTACTACGACTCGCCCAGAAAGAGGAATTGAATTTTACCAAACGTCATCTTGATTCCCCGAAGAAGACGACCTGTCATTCTGAGCGACAGAAACGCGTGTTATTACGTAATCTCTGTGGACCATAAGATAACGTAAACCTTCCCAGAACTCTCATCGACTTTTCTCGGTCCTCTTAAGGATATTGTTTAAACAAACTTCTCCCCTAAAAATATCGGACCTTTTCAGGTCCATCAATCATTTAACGCACGAACTATATTTTTAGTTAAATAACAGTAACTCTCCCACTTGCTGTTATCAATATCTATTATTGTTACAGATATTATAATGAATAGGATTTATAGAATAAATCAATATTATAATGTTGTAGAATAAAGAAGTGTATTATTTAATTGTGAACAAATATTTATATACATTTATTTTAAATAAATGTTAAATAAAATTTGAATAACTTTTTTATCACTAGGCACAGAAAAAACTTTCTCATGCATGAGAAAAGTGTCAACAAAGTTAATTTTTTAATTGTTTTAATAACGCGAACGGTACTATTCGTTTGTTATTTATTTTAAAAAAAAACTTATGTTTTAAGATTAAACTTCTCAAGGTTTTGTTGTATGAACAGCAAAGAATGGAATATAAGTGCGTTGTTTTTGGATGCCAGTCAGGTTACGCGGCTTACTCCGAAAAAGTGCAAGTTTTTACTGTGCCTAGTGTCACGTCCGCTCGACGTAATATTAATTATCTTTCTTAAATATATTAATAATCTTTAAAAGACCAGCAATTGTAATCCGTGCTGGTAACTAGCATTTAGATTATCATTTGTTCACTACCAATTAATATTGTATCTCTATTAAGTATTAAGCAAACAATATTGTTATTCTGTAAATATTCAATTTAAGCAAGTACGAACTTGTTCGCATCCACAAAATCTCTTGACATTTGACCTCAAGGCAAACCCTTTTAGTAAAGTGACACTTTACGAAACTCATAAATTCGAATACACGCACTATAATATCTCTTTTTAAGAGAAAGAACAACCATCATAAACTATATTAGTACTAGTTTATCGCGTCAAGACCTGTCACCTTCCGTCATAAACATATCATTGTCGCACCGTCCTAAAATCAAAAGAAATATTTATCTCAATTCGTGGGAACCTCAATGCACTATGCATACCCATGCGTTTGATACATAAATCAAACTGACACTTGACCCAATTGGAAACACTTATCTAATTTATAACCCTAAAACTAAAATCTAATTAAGGGGTTAGTACCAAAGAACATTTTTGAAAAATTGATTTTCTAAAAAGTGCAAATTCTTACAATAAATATATGTAGAATTGTGCATTTGGTGCGCGTTTGAAGCAAATGAACTTGAAAATTGTCTCAAGGTCAAAATTTATGGTAAAGTTGAATGGCCCTCTCGATCCTGGTCAACTTTTGGCTAAACCATTTTTTCGAAAATAAAGTATTTTAGAAGATACTTATAGATTAAAATGGACCACCCTGTATTTTAGATCAAAAACTAAACGCGTTTTTCTCGAAACAACGTTTTTCGACCTGGCGTGCATGATTCAGAAAAAACTATTGGACCGATCGGGCTAAAATTTGGTTATGTTATCTACACATATGTCATTATGGCATGAACCAAAATCATAATTATTGATTAATATTTAACCCTTTTTTTTAAAACAATTTACGGTTAAAAAAAGGTAAAAAAAATTTCAAGTCGGCCATTTTGTATTTATTTTTTTCGGATTTCAATTATTTTGGTTCATGCGATAGCGACACACTGAAAGACTTTCTATTACAATAAATGATAAAATAGGCGTTAGGTTTGTGTGTATATCCGCGACAGGATTGGTCCCAATGTCTCTGTGTTAGTCGTGATTACTTCTTCTTTTTCTTCTATCTGATTCTTTTTAACGATGAGTCATAATTTTTCGTATAGTGATTTTCAAATGCTCATATTCTTGTATTAAAGTTTGAAACGATTATTTTAGTTTCTGGAATCATTTACATTAATGTCGTATTCAAGCGATTGAAAACCACTATATCAATTTTTGATACAAAGTCACTTTTCACAATGTTTTGATAATCTAGAATACTAAAGTTTGATATATGTTTACCATTTATTGATAAAGATCGGTCCAATAGTTTTTTCTGAATCATGCACGCCAGTTTTTAAAATGGGTAACTTCCGGCAGCCATACCAGCCAGATATATAATTAAAAAAAAAAATTTTTAATAGTGTTTTATATCGATAATCACGTGTGAAAAGTTAGTATCTGTAATATAAATTTTAATTTGATAAAAAAATTTTTTTTAAAAAAAGGTGAAAACTTTGGTACTAACCCCTTAAGGGGAACCAATCAACGACAAGAACGGACACATAAATTAGAACGATTTCTTAGGAAAAACTATTATTTATGTGTTTTGCCAAAATGTACTCGTGGCCCTATTTATGTCGGCCATCTTTAAATTCAAATGATTTATGAAAAAAGGCGTATAAAAACGGAGGATTTTTAACAGAAAGTGCATTTTGTTCCGGAGTCTTCACCCTAGAAACATCATCTAATTAAAAGTCTCTTCAGTCTTAAACTCTGTGCGGAAAAGTACCTCTTCGTATTAAATACAAGTTCCATCGAGGATTTAGTCGAATTTCGAGTCAATAACCCAAGTGGGACCAGCTCTCCGGAGTCGAGTGTCAACGAAGACAGACCAGAGAGTCTCATTTCAACACCACCACCCTTAACACATTTTGGTTAAGCGAGTTCATTACTTCAAGCCTTCAATCGAATCTGTGGGAGGAGCCAGAGACTTATTTTTCTGTTTTCTTTTCCAGATGCGGTCAAGATATTTCTTGAAGGGTCCTGTCAATGTCATTCATTCAATAAACGGCTTGTAAATTTCAAAATCTGAGAGTATTTTAAATCTGTGTTTATCCTCATCCCGGTATAGAGAATCCTTTTTCCCTATCCAAAACGAGGAAGAACCACCTTTTGCCTTTCTTTACTAAATCTTAAAATTGGAGATATGTTGCGAATTCAAGACGTAATACTAGTATTAAAAAAGTTATACAAATTTTATTTAACATTTATTTAAAATAAATGTATATAAATAGTTGTTCACAATTAAATAATACACATTTTTATTTTACAACATTATAATATTGATTTATTCTATAAATCCTATTATTTATAATATTTGTAATAATAGATATGTTTTATAACAAAATTCATTTTTATAGACGTCTTTATCTTTTACACGTTTATCATAATGAAGCAAAATATATAAATCGTTTTCTAACTTTAAAAAGAAATATAAACTTTTATAAATTAATTATATAAATGTCCAAAAAAATTATTGTAAATTTATTTGAAATTTATTATTTTAATAGTTTACGATATTTACATATGTCAATGCTAATAATTTAATATCTTGTAGAATTATTGCTTCCTCATAGGGGAAGCTTTGTTTTTGATACATTTTCTAATATTTTTAAAATCGTTTAATTAAACTTTCCTCACGTGATAAATGTCTAATAAACCTTCTAATCAATTGTCCGGATGTGTGTGTGTGTGTGTATGGATGTCTCCATTTTTTGTCGCCCTATTAACTTAAAGACTATTGTAGATAATTTGATGAAATTTGTAGGGTATGTCGACATCACCCATATCTCAAAACGTGCCGAAGGATTTTTCAAAATATTGAATTTTAAAATTTTTATGTAGATTTTGAATTTTTGTAAAATTGATTTTTCGACTATAACTTCTCAAAGAATGAAAATTCAATGCTTATGTACGGGAAAGAAATATTCCTTGCGTCGAAATGAATCGACTGACCTGTATGATTAATGACTTTTATAGAAGTTTACGAAAATTATGATTACACTCATCTCCCGATCGAGGGCACTCTGATCGAGGGCACTTTTCACGCTTGGCTGATTCTACGTCCCTCCCGAGCGTCCCTCGACAGCCTACACTGAATAGCTCGAGCTATTCTTAATCTCATCCGATCGAGGGCACTTGACCCCCGAGCAGTGCCGTCGATCGGGAGATGAGTGTATTGTTAATTTTGAAAATCGTGAATGCTTCCTCTATGAGAAAGCAAATTTATTTGCAATCTTATCATAATGAGGAAGCAAAGTGCTAAAAAAAATGAGCACAAAATAAATATAAATATAGTTAAATGAAACACCCGAGATCGAATTCACAGCTAGTTATTTGTATTGTTTGAAAAGTGTATTCGTATACAGTCATAAAAGTATTGTTTTCTTCATTTTTTCATTAGTACCTATTAATTTATTGAATATTTGGAATACTAGAAAATATTTTCCCAAAATAAATATAAGCAAAAAACGTGTTTTAACAATTAAAATAAATCAAATTTTATTTTCCCCATGCTTTAATTCAAAATCGGCCTAAAAGTACAGCCAGCGCCCCACGCGGCATCGGATAACATTTCCGTCACTTTTAGTTTCGAGTGTCACCCGACTGAATATGATGTCCGCTAAAAATATATTTATGATTATAAATACTTTTATAATCATGAATCGTTTTGGTGAACGTATATAACTCTTCTCTTTCGTCGCCTGGGCATTCTAACCTCTCCTGTCAATTATTTAGAAAATATTTCTAAGTTCCCCTAAAAGAATCCTGTCGCACGAAATCTCTTCATCGTCCGCGCTCGCTACAGGGACAAATTGTCGCTCCCACTTCGAGGACATTCCGAGAAACCCCCTACTTTTTTATACGAGCCAATCCCCGGATGACTTTAAGAAGGGGAACTCCCAGCCGGATCTATAAAAATCCGAACCAAAGCACAAACGAGAGCAATCTGTCCCCGACTGGTCCTCAACCAAAACCTTCCTGGCTTTTCCAACCAGCGGAGCGTCTCCCAACATCGCTCATATAGCTGAGTCTACCCATTAAGCAGTACCCCTGCGCTAGCTGCTTACCCCTCTGTCGCCATCCAGACGCGACTTCCCATCCAAACACAACCTTGTAACCACTTAACCCCAAACATACTTTTTTAGGTCGATTTAACGAATAAACTATTCGCTTTTTCTACCCAACCCATTTCTGTTAAAATTATTTCTGCTTCATCAAATTTTAATCACATATTTCGAATCACATGAGTACTTGCTTTTCACGCAAGGGGCACTCGCAATTCTAATTCGTGGAGTTCTAGAGAATTCTGTAAATGTCGGAAAACACGGGGCTACTTTTTCTCAGCGACACCCATAGAGTGCGTACTCCTTATGTTATTTCGTGCATTTGAAAAAAAAGGATAAATTACCAACCGAAATTTTCTAGTAATTATAATTTTCTTTTTAAACAAACAATTGAACTTGGAAAATTATTATTCTTCAGTAACCAAATCAAATATTTCACACAGTCATTAAATTGGAATTTATGTATAAATATTTCAAAAATGTGATAAATTCGGAAAACAGCAGACGAGATTGGACAATAACAGCGATGCCAACACCAGCCAGCACTGCCAACATAGTCTATGCAAGTATGTATGTTGCCGACGATTTTAAAATTTAAGGGGGTCGTCTCATGTGATGGGTAAAAAAAATAGATTTTTTTTTTGCACAAATCGCTTCCTAAAAACATCTAAAACATGTGTGTGAAAGGATTCTTGGCAATTCGGATTCGTTAAGAAGTGGAAAAGATTTTTATTTCATTCATACCCAAACTTTCCAACGCGTTTTTCTCAAAACGTCATTTTTCACATCGGTCAACACGATATCTCAAAAACTAATTGACCGATTGGGCTCAAATTTTTATGATATACTCAGGACATGTATAGTTTTCGTGTGAACCAGAATCATTGTGATATCTATATTTATTTTCTTTTTATTAAAATATAACAGAAAAAAATATGATGAAAATAGTGTTTTTATGTTTGACAGCTCACAAAAAAAATATTCAAAATTTTGACACAATTCTGGTTCACACAATAGCCACAGATCTACCAATTAAAACGGTCGGTGATTTTTTAATTTCAGATCAATAGAACAGCTGGAATCGTGTTGACCAGCCACCAACTTTTTTTTTGACACGGATATCAATCCAGATGTCCACAGTCGATTTGACTGTACATTTTAATGTAAAAAAAAATTTATAATGACTGTTGAATAGTTCGTAAATATACCTCCAAAAAACCAGACAATTTGGCCTGTATTAATCTTCACAAAAAATTAATTTAAAAAGTGTTAAAAAAACGCTTGTCACATGAGACGACCCCCTTAATTTTATGTTTCATTGAAAAAGGTAATAAAGTTTTGTCTTTTATGTTTAAAAATTATTTTGTAAACATTTTTTGCTTATTATAGCTACCTTTCTCTTACAAAATGTATATCAGCAAGCTATTCTTTAAAAATTTTCGACAATAATAGTGTAAATGATGAATTACCAGTTTTACCATAAATTTACCGAGTTACGGTAAGAAATAACCAGTGACCCGAAAATTACGGTCACGGCACATCACTACCTAGGACCCCGTCCAGGTGACAAAACCACAAAATAGGGGAAATAATTGGACAAATTCAATATGTAGGTAAAATAAAGATGAAAAAATGGGGACGTGTGATGAGCAACAATTTAAAAGTGAAAAATTTATATGACTGAACCCTGTAAAATAAATTTTCGTTAAAAATAAATAATACTGACACATTTACCTGGAATTTTGTATTCCTTAACATAATTTGAAGGAAACCATCCAGTTTTGTCATGCAAAGTTCCTTCCCACCAACCTCCATCATCAGTCTGTGTTATAGTTATAATATCTCCTTTCTTAAAGCACAGCTGGAAAAATCAATAAATAATATAAATATCATAATTGGGTTGCACAAAAAAATTATTTTTTGTACAGAGTGGAAAAGTGTGTAATTTAAATACATTCATACTTTCTGAGTAAAATGAAACTCCTTTCTTAACTGTTTAAATTCTTTGAAACCTTTAAAACCTTTAAAAATTTGAATTCTCATAAAATAATTTAAAATCCCTTGATATTAAATTGTTTAAAATTCTCTGCAATTCTTTTCGAATCCTTTGAAATCTCATGAAACTGTTAGAGTCCTTTAAAATGCCGTTTTAATTTCCACAAATTCTTATTAAGGGCATTAGATAATCGAACTCTAAATTAGTCGTGGCTTCGCCAATGACGTTTCCGATATGTATAGGAAATACTTATCTAAAAAATTATAATAAAATAAAGAATAATTACATAATATCGAGGGTCGTACATGATCACATGGTTGCAGGCTTTCCGGTCATAAACATTTGGGGCTGGTAAATTGAATAATTTTTGGTGAAAATCTTTATTTTCTCAAACGGAAAAAAAGTATTAATGTCAGAGCGGACAAATGGACAATATGGCCATGCGGGAGATTAAATTTGACACTAGGAATCTTATGATTATACACAACTCCGGCATTTATGAAAGATATGAGGCGGGTTATAGACGGTATTCTGTAACACTCATCTATAAGTCTGTAACAGAGCATTTTGCAATTGATAACGTACGAAGGTTTTATTTGAGTCCAAAATTCAACAACACCATTGGAAAATAATAAAGTTTTGACGTCCGAGCAAAGACAATATTTCTCACACCAGACAATAGGGCTGCGTGAAAAATGTCAGATAAATTTCAATTTCACGTCGCGAATCTTATAATTTATGCACAACTCTGGCATTTTTGAAACATATGAGGGTTATAGACGGTATTCTGTAACTACCAACTATTAGTCTGTAACAGAGAATTTCGCGATAGATAACGTATGAAGGTGTAATTTGAGGTCAAAATTCAACAACACCATCGGAGAATGATAAAGTTTTTACATCTAAGAGCGTCATGCATCATGTGAGTACGCGAGAAATACAAATTTTCGGTCGGTAACATTTTGCTGCTGATGCTGCGCTGAACGTCTGACGCTCTTAAATGTCAAAATTTTATCATTTTCCGATGGTGTTGTTGAATTTTGGCCTCAAATTACACCTTCGTACGTTACCAATCGGGAAATTCTCTGTTACAGACTTATAGTTTGTACTTACAGAATACCGTCTATAACCCTCATATGTTTCATAAATGCCGAAGTTGTACATAAATTACAAGATCCGCGACATGAAATTTAAATTTATTTGACATTTCCTTCGCAGCCATTTTGTGTGCTGTAAGAAATATTGTCTCAGCTCGCACAACATACACGGAAAAAAGGTTACGGTAACTGGTACCCCAATTGGTGTTTAGGCTAACCGACGCTTTGTACGGGCTGCTTACTCGTCCAACGGGAGAGCAGTTCACTTTTGTGGGAGAACCATTCGCCCATAATAAGGCAACTGCTCGCCTACAGCAGCTCTTCGTGCTCGTGGGGCAACCATTCACCCACAAACGGACTAGCCACTGCACCACAAGGCATCACCACCGGTGGTGGCGCTGCTACTCTCCTCTTTGCGCGACTGTTCTCCTAACCTTTTTTCCGTGTATCTTTATCATTTTCCGATGGTGTTTTTGAATTTTGGCTCGAATTACACCTTCGTACGTTATCAATCGCGAAATTCTTTTATAGACTTATAGTTGGGAGTTACAGAATACCGTTTATAGCCCTCATATTTTTCATAAATGCCGGTATTGTGTAAAATCATAAGATCCCTTGTGTGAAATTTAATCTCCCGCGCGGCCCCAGATGTTTATGATCGGAAAGCCTGAAATCCTATGATCATGTACGACCCTCGTTATTAGGTTTGGCCAAGTATTTGGAAACGTCATTGGCGTAGTCATGATAAATTTAGAGTTAGATTATCCAATGCCCTTAAATTTTTTGATTTGGAATTGTTTTGAATCCTTTAAAATCCCTTGAAACTTTTAGAATGCTTTTAAATTTGTTTAAAACTTTTGAAATTTCATAAAAACCCTTGAAATCTTTGAAATACCCTCTTTTTTGAGAAACTATTAGAGTCGTTATAAATTCTTTTATTGTATATACAGGGTGTATCGCGACCTCTATCATTAATTGAAACTACAAATACTAGAACAAAAACTAAGTCGAAAACTCCCATACGAAAATGTTGTAAAATGCGTAGTTTTTAAACTACAGAGCATTACAGTTGACCAATCATAAGCACGCTTTAGACTGCACACATTCTCATAACGTAGCCCATAATACATCATGGATCCTTGGCAGTCTAAAGCGTGCTTATGATTGGTCAACTGTAATGCTCTGTAGTTTAAAAACTACGCATTTTACAACATTTTCGTATGGGAGTTTTCGACTTAGTTTTTGTTCTAGTATTTGTAGTTTCAATTAATGATAGAGGTCGCGATACACCCTGTATATATTAAAATTCTTTAAAAGCTGTTTATTTATATTCTTTGAAATCTTTGAAATATTCAAAATTTTTACATTTCCATAAAATCTTTTTAAGTCCTTTAATTTAAAATTGTTTTGAATCGATTGGTTAGTTATCGACAGCGCTAAGTACAAAAAGTGTCCGCTACCGGTCTACGTATATTTACGGCGCTGTCTACTTATTGTCCTTCTCAATCCTGTTAACCTTTCATACTCGTGTTTTGGAGATTTAGAATACAAATGACAGCTTTGTTTCGAAATGAATCGCTAATTTCGTGTTGGAATTTCAAAGAAGATGAAATTCAAAACTCGACTGTTTGCCGGTTTTTTGATTAGTGTCGGTGTTGTGCCTAAAAAATATGAAATACTTGAGTGCGTCTGACACTTCGTGTCTCTATCTCGGGACTCGTCTGCTATGTCTGCATATGCTCCGTTCCAGAAAATGAATATTTTCTGACAAAATATTCATTTTCTCATCAAAGCTGGAAGGGAATTTCATTTTTATATGACCCAGGACTACTCAGGACCCAAGATATTTGGTAAGTTATCCCCACATATCTCATAAAACCTTTTTCTAAATTAAATACGCTCACGCAGGATCGGACTTAGAATCATTTCCGAAAATTTCTATTTTCACGGATTTCCAAGTCCGTTTATTCAACGCCCTTAAATCTTTTCAAATACTGTGATTTGAAATTGTCAATAATCTTCGGAAAACATTTTTCAGAAGTGTTTTATGAAAAACATATTTCAATTAGACATTTTCCTTCTCTGTAGATGTATTTTTATTTATTGGTTTGATTTAAGACTATGTAGTGTTCTTTGCAACGTTACATTATTGAGATCTCAAATTGAAAATTTCTGAAATTGAAGCTAAAGCACTAAGGTACGTTTATCTTGTCTTAAATATTGACATTTGTAAAAAGAAAATTTTTTGAAAAATTATTTTTTTTATTTTTACAAAAATTTAAGGCCAGATAAATATACCTTATTATATTTTCATTAATTTTAGAAATTTTCAATTTGATATTTCAATAAATGTAGACGTAGCGTTGTAGACAAAAAAATATCGGTAAGGTAGGGATCGGGTAAGTCTTACATGGCCTTAAGTGGAATATATCTAATATGATGTTCTGAAAAATTGTCCGAGAATGTGTGTGTGTGCGTGTGTGTGTCACGCTTTTAACGATCCTGCAATATCTTTAGAAGGCGTATAGATAAATTGACGAAATTTGGCATATTTATTCCACTACTACATTTTACAAGTTTCGTGTACTTTTATAATTTTCGTAAAATTCATTTTTTCACTATAACTTCTCAAATATTCAAAACTGATGTAAGGAAAATGAAGATTCCTTTCATCGAGACAAATCGATTGACCTATGTGATTAATGCATTTCATTAGAAAATAAGGATGTATGGTTAATTGTGTGTTTAAAAATGAATTTTCCAAATATAACTTCTCAAATAATCGAAATTTAATGCTGTGATGTAAAGAATACTTAATGCTTCCTCTATGAGGAAGCAAAACATATTTGCTTACAGGAAGCAAAGTGCTCATTGAATATGAGTACAAAAGTTGATACAACTTGACATCTAGTTTTTAATTTCTTGGGCTTATTTTAAAGTGAAATCTATATAATAAAAAATAATAATAATAAAAATCAATTGAACCTAAATTTTGATATATTTCTGCAGAAACTTCATGATTAGGGGAGATCGGGGGGTTATGAGACGGGTGTTGTTTTTTGACCAAAAATATAATAGAAAAGCTACACTTAGACAAGAGATGAATTAGTTGAAATTTTAGAAAGATGTCCTAGTTTTGCCTGCCTGATCAAAAATTGTTTTTTCTGGATTTTCGAAATGTTCGGGGGGTTGTGAGACAGAAACTTATTAGAAAGAAAATGATCAAATTTCATCAAAATAGTTTCTATTTCAATCTTTAAAAAGGCTTTCTTTGCAGTCTACAATATAATAAAGTTGAAATAGTTTGCAAGTGATGATAAGAAGGCGAAGAAAAGTAGGTGAATTAAAAAAATATTAGGTTAATCAGATTCACAATGGATGCATTAATTAACAATTAACAATTCAACACTGAATTCATAAAAATATTTAAAATGAGACAAGGATCCTATGTATGATCCTGCCAAGTTTAATAAATGGAAATTATTCATATGTAGTTTCTTGTATAGGAATCTCTAAAGGTTCCTGTGCAGTTTCCTTCAGGTAGGATCACAGGATCCTAGATAGTTTAAAAAATATATGTTTAAAAAATAATAATTTGCGGGATCCTTCAGAAGAACCAGTATTGGACTCAGTACAGCTTTTTTTGCTATGAAAAATCAGAAAAATCTGCGGCAGTTGGTCCGGTATTCGAACACCCGAATACCTATCTCTATGCCTTGACCCTCACAACTAAACCCCGCGACTAACTTTGCAGATGAAATATTTTACAAAAATCCGAGTAAAGTATCACACCGACTCTGTCTTTTGTGTCTTTTCAGTAGGGATATACATGAACCTGTATAGGAATAATTTTAATTTCTAAAAATTTATAGGACCCTGCAAAGGTTCCTACACAGGAAACTATAAATTTAATTGGGATACATGCAGAGGATCTTGTACAGTTTCCCATGCTGAGTAATTTAGTCTGGAGCATAGGAACCTTTATAGGAAATAAAAGGTAAAGGATCCTACATGGGAAGCGTCTTTCAATATGTATACGTACCAATTTTCTGTATGACCAGGAAACTACACAGAATCCTACATAGGATCCCTGTCACCTTTCCTTTAATGACACACACGTGAGAAACTATATGGGAAACTTAATAGGAACATGTACAGTTTCCTTTAAAGATTCATATAATAGGACCCTATAAAGGAACCCATACAGGAATTTTCAATAGGGTGTGACATTTGTCATATGGAAATGGACATTGAAAACAAGCAAGAAGTTTAGCATGAGAGAGAGAGTGAAACAGACAAACAAATCTGCTTATCTCTGTCACTCTCATGAGTTTTTGCTTTACGCCGAATCTGTCTGCTATGTCTACATATGCTCCGTTTCTGAATTCATTTTCTCGTCTCAGCTGGAATAAAATATTTTTATGGGACTCTAGTAAACACAAGTCCCTACATATGTGGTAAGTTGTCTCCATATATCCGATAAATCCTGTTTCAAAAATAAATACGGTCACACAGGGCCGAATTTAGAAACGTTTTCAAAAATTTCTATTTTCACGGGTTTCCAAGTCCGTTTATCCAACGCCCTTAAGCACATTCTTGATAGTTTTTAACTTATTTAAAGGAAAAAATAAAATGTTTGAGGTGTAATGAAGAGAACTTAAACTAAAATGAAAAAACGGGTTGTCTCATAAATTCTGACGGTAAATAAATAAATAACATACATCTATGAGATAGAGAATAGCAGATTATAGACAATTAGAGGTGTGATAGATTTAGAGCATTTAGAGGCTGGAATAAAAATGAGGTGGTTAAAACAAGAGGTTAGTGATTATGACGACTGAAAAAAAGATTGAAATAGATAAAGATTGATAAACATAAGAGATAGATTGGATGAGTGATATTGGTTGTTACAACATAACTACTAAATCCTTCGTTAGCTCAGTGGATTAAGCGCTGGATCACGGACTCTCGACGCTCGCGGGTTCGCGTCGCTATAGATGCAGATTTTTCAGTGTTATATGCGTTAGTGTTAAGATTAGAATAATATTTATGGACAAAATATTGTATTTATAAAAAAGAATGAAAGCGCGCTCCGCGTGCGCATTTATCTTCTTTTTAAATATTATATAATTTATTATATTTTATATAATCTCTAATCTCTTAAAACCATTAAAAATTTCATCAAATTCCATGAAATCCTTAAAAATATTACGAAATCATTTAAATATCAGAAAAATCTCTCGAAATCACCTAAAATTATTAGAAATCCCATAAAATTCCTTAAAGTTTTAGGATAATATTTAAAATTCCTTAAAATCTCTTAAAACTCTTACAAAGCTTTTAAAATCCCTTAAAATTCGACGAAATATCCTAAAATCTCATAAAATTCTACAAAATCGTTTTAATATCCTAAAAATCTCTTAAATTTCTTTAAAGTCACTTAAAAATCATTAAAAATTCACATAAAAACCTTCAAAATCATTAATCTCTTGAAATCCATGTTAAAATTAGTGAAAACTCTAAAAATTTCTAGCAACCTCTAGAAATGCTTCAACTCTTAAAATCTCTTAAAATCATTAAAGATTTCATCAAATTCCATGAAATCCTTAAAAATATTACAAAATCTTTTATAAATTAGATATATTTTTGAAAACCCTTAAAATTTGACGAAAACCTTCGAAATCTTCGTAAATTCTACAAAATCTTTTTAAAATCCTAAAAAGCTTGTGAAATTCCTGAATAAAATTCCCTATACAGTTTTAAATTCCTTATTTAAATCCCACAAAATACATATTTTAAATATCATAAAAGTACCTTCAAGTGCGATTGAAATCTGATCAAAGTCGTGAAAAATTCTAAAAATTCCCAGAAACTTCTTGAAATTCTTTAAAGTTCTACCATAACATTTAAAATACCATTATCTCCCATGAAATCTTTAAAAATTCCATAAAATTCCCTTAAAATTCCTAGATTTTCAATGTACCTATTTTGAGTTTAGACTCGTGACAAAATGATTATTAACGAAACCAAATTCAAAATTTCAAATTCAATTCACGCGGAATTTACGATGCGGCAAATATCGATTGTCGAAAATCACTATCGATACTTACACGACGAATCAGGAGTGCGGAATAGGCGTTACGATATTTCGAGTTCGACTCAATGATCTTTTTAGAATAGATTAATATGCCTGCGTTTAAAATATTAAAATTAATAAGTGTAAGAGAGAGAGGGGGGAGGGAGAGGGGTGAGAGGGGGGGAGGGAGAGAACGAGAGAGAGAGATCACCGGATACGGAGATACAGTAGTGGATAGGAAGAAATAGCGTTTTTGGGATGCAAATCAGCTACTTGAAAGAGATAGAAACGTTCTATCTCTTTCTATCTTTTTACTTCCAGCAGGGGCACCTTTGTTGCTCTGTATTTTTCAAACAACGCATTTTGCAACATTTTCTTATAAAAGTTTTTGACTTAGTTTTTGCTCCAGTATTTGTACTTTCACATTGGCAGGAATTTCGCGAAAAAACCCTATATAGGATCCTTCAAAATTACCCGTACGTATGTATTACCCGATTCTGTATGGGATCCTACATGGGAACCTATATATAGGAATTTTCACTAGGGCTTTTTTTTTATAAACGTAAATATTTATAGTCAAATTGATATCTCATTAAATTTACAATTAAGGACGATGCAGGACACTCGAAAAAATAGTGAAATTGGAGAGTACACTCTAATTTGCAGGGCAAATCTTGTCCACTTCTTGAGGCCACAGGAAGTACTTTTTAAACGTTTTTTCAAGTCCAGAAGAGAAAGCAGGCTCAAACTTAGGGGACTTGCTTTTTCGATTTTTGATTAGAGGAACATATCGGCGTAATTCAATAATTTTACCTGGTGTATTTACCGATGTGTCTCACACACACATTGACAGCAATGGACAAAATGGCCGGCGTCGGTGAATACACCAGGTAAAATTTTTGAATTACGCCGATATTTTCCTCTAATCAAAAATCGAAAAAGCAGGTCCCCTACGTTTGAGCCTGCTTTCCCTTCTGGACTTGAAAAAACATTTAAAAAGTCCTTCCTGTGACCTCAAAAGGTGGATAAAATTTGCCCTGCAAATTAGAGTATTCTGCAGATTTCTTGAGTCTCCTGCATCAGTATGGGATAAGTAAGTAATACATGGCCTTAAACAATAAAATGAAAAACATGAATTAAAGTTCTGTTTCAAAAGCAGTAGCAGCTAGAAGCAGTAGAGCTAGCAGCAGCACAATAATTTACCTCATCGTTGTTTCGCCCTTTGAATGAGAAGAGCGCAATAACCAATTTTGGAGTATCCGACTTAGACATAGTGTTTTCGTGGATAAAACTGAAAATGACATCAATAATTGAAGTGGGCGTTAGTTTTCATAGTAAAATTTTAGTACAGACTGAATAATGTCCAAGGATTATTTCATTTCGAAAGAATGTTACAAGTTTATTATATTACATAGTTACCTTGAGTCGTCTTTGTCGTCGTTTATATAGTTATTGAATATATGTATTCTTTAATGTTGAAAAGGCATTTACCAAAGTTTCATATCCCATTAAGTAGAATCTTTGCTTCGGTATAACACAATTATAGAATTTAACACTATTTAAAACTAACAAACTTTTGTTGTAAACAGCACTGTAAATATCCTATTATTATTAATAGAAATAACAAGGTTCTACTATAATTTTTTTAAATTGTAAACTGTAATACTGTTTAATTAACATTATCATCGGCTACTCATAGTTAATTAACTAAATGATAATCCGATAATTATATACTTGGCAGAACTGTGTTCTATTCTATAAATAA
Organism: Synergus umbraculus; assembly: GCA_900474325.1. Lineage (NCBI taxonomy): Eukaryota > Metazoa > Arthropoda > Insecta > Hymenoptera > Cynipidae > Synergus > Synergus umbraculus. The sequence continues at coordinate 1,935 of UCOK01019689.1, read as the reverse complement.
AACTATATATGTAGCAATTTTATATCTGATTATGTGACTGGACCGTGGTCAGGGTTGCGCCACATAGATTCGGAATGCGTTGCGTTTTTGCGCAAATTGAAGGTACAGTATGTGCAACGATGCCTTCCTCTTTTTTATAACGACCTAACCCTGATTTCCATAAGATTTTAATGCAAAACAAGGTTGGGTCGTTACAAAACAGAGGAAGGCATCGTTGCATGTTACTGTATCAGTTTCATGTTGGCAGAAAACGTCGACGTAAGCAGAAACTCATGAGAGTGAAAGAGACAAACAGATCTGTCTATCTCTTTCAGACTCATGAGTTTCTTAAGCGCTGACCAGGGTTGTGATCGTATATAATACTCTACGTATTATATAACCAGGTATATAATACGTGGTTTTCTACGCGTATATTACCTCTTTCGTTTTCTACGGTATATTACGTCCGAATGGAAACATACAGTGCGCATGCGTCAATATCAAAACATAACCTATTTTTTAGAATGTGAGGTTATTTTTTGTAAGGCGGCCATCTTGTAAACGTCACTTCTAGGAGTTTTCTCATCAACATATAGAAATGGACTGCGGGACGCTGTAGGAAAGCGCGTGATAATGCGTCAGAGAGAGAAGTTGCAACTGGCTGTAGATTTGTCTCTTTCTCGCCGAAGCTAATTGGTTGAGTTCCACCAAGCTCCACCCATCGAAAATGCTCTCAACCAATTAGCTTCGGCGAGAAAGAGACAAACCTACACCCAGTTGCAACTTCTCTCTCTGACGCATTATCACGCGCTTTTCTACAGCCTCCCGCAGTCCATTTCTATATGTCGATGAGTTTTCTACATTTTCTACGATTTTCTACTGTTTTCGACGTATATTACGTCAAAAACGTAGAAAACCTCGAGTGAAGCGTCACTGCACAACCCTGGCGCCGGCACTAACGCAGGATGCGCGCGCATCTTATTGCCAACTGTCGTGTATTGTAACGATGGAATATAGGGGTGACGTCCCATGGATCCGGAATGCGTTGCGTTTTTGCGCAAAAGCGTGAGAGTGAGAGAGATAGCAGTATTAGAGTGTCTCTCTCACTCCAATGGTTTTGCGCAAAAACGCAACGCATTCCGGATCCATGGGACGCCACCCTAAAGCTCAATATATTCGGCCATGACGAGGTTGTTGAGAAATTCCTTTTCTCAAATTTCATATCAACTGCGCATGCGTTACATTAACTGCGCATGCGTATTTCACATAAAATAATATTTTTTAGCATTTTAAATTGCGCGCCAATAGAAATCAATCAGATCCCGGAACGCAACGCATGTGAAGGTGGTATTAAGCGAGATTTTAGATCCATGCAGGTTAATATTGCGAATGGGATTCGATTTTTATTACGAACTGGTTGATATTGCGAAGGTTGTCATTGTGAAGGTCGAATGTAAATTCTAGGGCTAGTCAGTTAGGTGTAACTTGAGGGTTTTTACGTATATTTAGAGTTCTTAAATTCTCGAGAACTTAAATCCAGGTTATATGACCGAGAATATGACAGAATTTATGAGAATTTAAAAGAATTTAAGAGAATTTAAGAATTTATGATTTTTAAAAAAATTGTTATTGTTTACATTATTTACATGGTTAAATTTTAGTCATTTATTAGCTAAGGCATATTTAGGAATGTAAAATATGCAAAACAACAGCTTACTAGTTAAATAAAGCCACAAAATTCATCTTATAATAAACGTCACTTTATAGGTTATGTTAGACTCTAACATAACCTATGCTCTGCATACATTTGTGACAGTTGTTTCATTTACAACTTGTGTAAAGCTCATTAAGAAGCAATAGAAGTACAAAAAAAAGTTTATTAAACTTTATCGGTTAATTAATCAATAATTATCTCCCTTGTCATAAAAATCTCTAAAATCATAAGTTCTTATAAAT
>UCOK01019687.1:0-24579 GCA_900474325.1 Synergus umbraculus | reverse complement strand
CAGCTACGGTTTACCGCCTCTTCTACCTAAACATCTTCTTCGTTTACGGGGAAATTGTACCTTGTACAGATGGAATACAAAAAGACTTCAATGTACGGCTTCGAATGTGTGTGGGCAATATTGCATTATGTTTCTCCATTGTATGTGTAACGGTTATTCTCTGTCTGATTTTACTAATTTATTTACAAATAATCTAGAAAAAAATGATAACATTGTTCGTCATTTTTATAAAAAATTGTTAAAGAAATATAATGTTAAACATAAGATTTCTCGTGTGCCAAAATATGTAATATACGGTGGTAAATATTGTAAGCGAACAGATCTTGTATCCTGTACACAAACATCTTCCTCCGAATTGGCTACTCTTTTCTTATTATAAACAATATATGTACTCATTTTTCTTGAATATAATTTAATGAATAAAAGCGGATGGTAAAAATAAAACTCTCACTTTATTCACAGACCTACCCAAAAATGTAGACAATAAGTATAAATTAAGTGTAGCATTAATTAATATTAAAATTAAAGAGTGCAGAGGGTTTGCAAATAGTGGGTAGGGGACACCGTCCATAGTGGTCCCAACCTACGGGCGAGGGGTTGACGCCAAAGTACGGTGCAGGGGGTCAGGAAAAGTGGAGGGGGTGACGGTCCATGGTGGTCCCAAAATACGGGTGAGGGGGTTGACGCCAAAGTGCGGTGCAGGGGGGAAGGAAAAGTGGAGGGGGTGACGGTCCATAGTGGCCCCTTACTACTACCGACTACTTCCGAAATTGAAGTTGTAGTCGAAGAACCAGTAGAAATGGACTGGTCAGTCACACTCGAGGAGAGGGAAATTAGTGGAAGCTCACAATCAGATGAAAGCGAAGAAAAGGAATATTTACCTGATAATATTAAGCACAAGACCCCAGAAACGTTCAACCAACACGAGTTGAATGATCTCATAAGAGATTTAGGATTGCCCAAAGATGGAGCTGAGTATTTAGCCGGTACATTAAGGAGGAAGGAAGGAAAGGAAGGAAACGTACGAGAATTTGGCAATAGTCTCGGAAAAATTAATTATTCAGATTCTGATTCTGGGACAACAATTAGGCTTTACAAAAAATCCCTGTTTCTTATGTCTCTGGGATAGTAGAGACAGAAAGAATCAGTATGTACGAAAAGAGTGGCCAAGAAGAACAGAATTCCATCCAGGGGCTAAAAACATCATCCGCGAACCTTTAGTAGATCCATCAAACATTTTGCTTCCACCCCTTCATATCAAACTTGGTCTCATGAAGCAGTTCGTCAAAGCTCTGGACAAGGATGGTGACTGTTTCGGATACTTAGGGCAGAAGTTTCCGGGCATAAGCGATGCCAAACTAAAAGAAGGTATCTTTGATGGTCCGCAAATTCGCACTTTGTTCAGAGATGACAAATTTGCCACAAAAATGAATCGTGACGAAATCGATGCATGAACCAGTTTCCAAAAAGTCTCAGAGAATTTCTTAGGAAATCAGAAAAGTGATGATTACGAAATTTTAGTTCAAGATTTATTGGAAAACTTCAAGAAGATGGGTTGTTTGATGAATTTGAAATTACATTTTCTACACTCTCATCTCGATTTCTTCCTAGAAAATCTCGGAGACTACAGTGAAGAACAGGGTGAACGTTTTAATCAAGATATTAAGGAAATGGAATTTCGGTATCAAGGGAGGTGGGATGTAAACATGATGGCAGATTTTTGTTGGATGCTTAAGAGGGACACCGAGATGAAGACGCAAAAGAGAAAGAGAAATCCGTTACATAGATCTTTTGAGGACAAAAGGGTTCGCTACAAAAGAAGAAAAGTGTGAATTTTTGTAATAACACGAAACGCTGTTTGCATCTTGGAGTACCTTCATCTATAAGCACGGCTGATTCAACATATGTGCCTGGACGTAAGTTTCACAAACTATGCACATATCATTTGTGATCGGGGTGACAGGTTTGGGGCAATTCTGAGACCGTATCCAGATAGAACACCCCTCAAAATCATAGAAACACTAGTTATCGCCTTTCAAACGACTTGATTGACCTCAACTAGGCCTTCAAATCTCCTTGACCCTGAGGTGCTGCGGTCTAATGGACCTCGAATTTAGACTCAGCGACCTTCAAAACGTATGAAAACTCTAGTCATGTTCCACCAAGACACATTTTCGTATTTTTCTAATCGACATTCGAACTATCAAGTTACTAACTTAAATTGACCTAGAAATGACCTTTAAGATCATCATAAAGATGAAAATGAATACCATACCTGGACGTAAAATTTCCCGCTCTTTCAGAATTTACAGTCAAAAATTCACTTTTTTCACATTTTGAAAATTTGACTTGGAATTGACCTTGATGCAGACATGATGGAATCAAACGGATTCCAGATTCGGATCCAGCGTCCGTTAAAACCATAGAAATGATAGTCACCTTCTGTCAATCGATTTCTTTGCCGATTTGACCTTCAAATGCCCTTAAATTTGACGTGATGGAGCAAAATGGACTCCAGATTCGGATTCAGCGCGTCAAAATACATACGTCAAAATAAACCGAATTATTGCTTTTGATTCATTTGTCGCTGAGTTAGAAAATTCTAAAAAACAAATGGAATTTTTCCCATGTTATTTCCATAAGAAACTTAAGTTGGAGTGCGGACTATCTTAAAGTTAATATTAAGAGCTCAAACTTTCAGAGAATTTTTTTATCTATTTGGAAGCATTTGAGCCCCTGGGGGCAAAGATATTCGAAAATATCCCTATTAAGGACCACCTTAGTGTATATGGAAAGATAATCGATTAGAAATTTAATTATATTGATTTCACAATTTGGTTTAATCTGTTATGATTTAGGGAAATCAAGCAAATATATATGTTTTAGTGTGTGTGCTTTAATGTGTGTGTGTGTAAATTATTGTTAGCGAGAGTCCTTTCACTGGAGGTATCAATAATTTTCCATACTTACAATCAATTTAGAATTAATATGGCTTGTGAAAAGATTTTTTAGAAACATTTAAGGAATCAGTAGAATCAGAAGAGAATCAGTAGTATCAAAATCAGTATCTGTAGAATCACGTACATTTGAAGTGATCCTGTTCCTTTTTTTCTAAGCTTGATAGTACATTCAAAGGGCTAGAACTAACTAATCGACTCGTTTCAGTATCGCTCGAAAAGTTGCAGAGAGCCGAATTTACAAGAAGACAACACCAACAAACATAGGCGTCGTTTCTGAACGATCTGGAAAATTGAAAATGACATGGACATGAATAAGCACCTGATGCAAGGTCCCCCAATGCTAACCTCATTGGAAATGTCTGAAGTATAATGAACAGGAAATTTGCAGGAAAGTGTGCCTTCACCTTAAACCAGCTCTGCTTTTATATCAGGGAGACATGCAACTCATTCCATATTAAATATGAACAAAAACTGATCAAAAGAATACCGAGAAGGTGTCAAGTAATTTTGAACAACAATGGAGACTGGACAGTTTATTAGTTGAGATAGCCCTTTGAATGTACTGTCAAGTAAAAAAAAAAGAACAGAATAGCTTCATAACGTTCCGTAAAAACGCGTATATACTCATGAAATTTTATATTAAAAATATGAAGATTTAATATTTTCAAGATCAAGGCTTAGTATATTCAATAAAAAAGATTACTACTTTACTTACAAATACGATGAATAGTAAAAATAGTAAAAATGAATAGTAAAAACTTGTAGTAAGTTTTCATAAAAAAAAAAAATTTTCGGTAACAGTAGAACGAAGTCAAGAAGAGAAAGGGTACATGATAAAAGAAAGTTCTTCCCACACGTTTGACGTGAATCTATGTTAACATTATGAATAAAATGTATGGCACATGTAATGTAATATATATATATATATATCTATATTATAAAAAGATCTCGCCGCCGCCGCTGTGTCAGGAATTGAGAGGGGTCACGTGACCTCATGAGAGGAAACCGGACCCCTCATGAGGTTACGTGACCCCCAAAAGGAAACGGGACCCTACATGAGGTCACGTGACCCCAAAGAGAAAACGGGACCCCTCATGAGGTCATGACGTGACTCCCAAAGAGGAAACAGGAACCCTCATGACGTCATGACGTGACTCCTCTCGATCACGTGACCCTATCAACCACGTGACCCATCTCGATCACGTAACCTCATGAAGGGATTCTAATGGGGTTTAGGTAAGGTTTAGGGTTAGGTTAAGGTCTCAAATCCAAAGGACCCCATAAGACCACTATTAGACTACCATAAAACCCTATAAGACCCCAATAGGACCAAATAAGGTTAGGTTAGGTAAGGTTTAGATTTAGGTTAGGTCCACCTCCATGGCAACCGATCATGTGACCCCATAACGACACGCCCCTTTTGAACACATTGATCAAGTGACCCCTTAATTTCACCGCTGCCGCTGTATGAAGAATCTCATGAGAACCCCATAAGACAACATACAACTTCCATAATACCCCATAAAACCCAAATAAGAAGTCCCTGAAAATCTCAAAAGATTAGGTTAGGTTAAGTTAGGGTTTCAACCCCGTAGGACCAAAGAGATTACTATAAGACCACCATAAAACCCCATAAGACCACCATAAGACCAAATAGGATTCCATATGACCTCAATAGGACCCAAAAAAAATAACATAAAATTCCCATAAGACGTTCGTTAAAATCTCATAAGACTCATATAAGATCCCATAAGGTTTAGGTAAAGTTAAGGCTTAGGTTAGGGTTCTTATCCCTATAAGACTCCATAAGACCACTATAAGATTACCATAAAACGCCGGTAAGACCTCAATAAAACGCTCATAAATCAAAGAATTCATCAAAATTCTGAGGGGGGGTAGGCGCGTCAAGCGCGCAGGGGGGCGAAGCCCCCTTTATATATATATGTATATAGCAGCAGAGCTTGTTTAAGGTGAAGGCACACTTTTCTGCAAATTTCCTCTTTATTATACTTCGGGGAAACTTGCATCAGGTGCTTATTCATGTCGATGTCATTTTCAGTTTTCCAGATCGTTTAGAAACGACGCCGATGTGAAATATTTACGACAATTCAAGTGGTGAGCAATTTCTTGTTGCCAATTACATTATAATAACGATTTTATGTTATATGACTTAGTAATTTCCTACTAAATTTATTGTAAGCATCATATGTTACTAGATATAATCTTGGACTATTAACTCTGGAACAGCGCTCTAGATTATTAAAATCATAATCTCTAGATGTTAAAAAAAAGATAGTATCAGATAATGTCTTAGATTACAAACTGAAACGCACCAGATTTTAACATTTATAATCCAAGGTATTAAAATTTGGCATCAACATTAAAATTTTAATCAACAGTTTATACAATCTAAAGCAAAGAATATCACTTACCAATTCTGATAATAATAATTATAGAATTTTTCGTATTGAACTTCACACAAGTTTTCTCTCATTTAATATTGAATTTTTACGTGGCTTGTGGTAATTTAACTTTGAAGTTAGGTTATAAATTCACATCGGGTCCCATTATTGTAAATTTTGAATCTTATTACTGATAAAGGTTACCCGTGTGGAAATTTTGAGTTGGCCCCCGCGGGGCCCCACGTAGTTTACCCCCTTATTATGTTGGCCCCATGATGGTAAACTATGAAGGACCAACATAGTTTTGACATGCTCACCTTCAAAGGCCCCATATAGGCACCCTACGAAGGAGCAATAAAGTGGCCCTATGTGGGGCCACGTTGGGTCCTCTTTAGTGTCCATACACGATCCGTGTAAGCCCCACGAGGTTCCTATAGAAGTTTACCCTTCTTTTGCCCCGATAGGACATTTTTAAAATTTTAGTAACACCCAGAAGAAAGATTCTTTAAATCAAAGAAATTCTAGTATTGATGTACGTTCAAAGAAACATAATTTGTGATTTGACCTTTATAAAAAATAAAAATAAATCTTATAAAAAAACAATTATTAATTAAGAACATGTTTCATTTGTTGATATATTATAGATATACTTATAAATAATCGATATTTGTAAATCTTAACGCATATATAACTCAACCATACAAATATTAAATTATCTCAAAATATTTTAATTAAAAAAAGCTTTTGCGTTAACAATGAATAAAATACGTAGGTAAACAAAATTTTTCATATTTTTAATGTTCACGAAAAAAATGCATTTCCGAAAGTTTTCTTCTTCTGCGCAATCGCGTGGCACATTAATAATGTGGATTATAAGAAAATCTTTCTTTGATTCAAAGAAAAATAATTTGTTTCAAATTACTGACTCTAAAGAAATTATTTCTTTCATTTAAACTAATATCTATTTCGAATCAAACAAATCATTTAAACAAATAGTGTCTTTAAGTGAAAGAAACTACATTGTTGAAATTAATGAATTATTTTCTAGTGTGGACTTAGAAAATTTTTAAAAACAACAAGAGGGGCAACAATTGTTGGCCCCAGCGAGGGCTTTCTAGAGGCCCCAGCAAGGGCCTAAAGTGACATAATCTAGAGACGCGCCTTCATGGGGCCTCTACAGGGCCAACATTTAATAATGGCTAACCTGGGCAATTTCCACACGGGTAAGTATTTATTTATTTATCTATCTATCTGGTCCTAAAATCGGATTCCAATGTACGAACTTTTTAATAACCAATTATCTATTAATGGTCCAGCCAAAAAGTCCGAGACAAAGCGTTCACGTGTTTGAGAAAACAGCGAAACATCCACTTCCGCCATGATACTTAACGGACGTTTATTATTCTTAGATGTTAAGAATTAATTGACGAAGATTATAAAAATCTAACATCTAGAGATTATGTTTAGTAAGATCTTTATATATTAGGTAAAACTTATAGATATATCATATAAATTAACATATTTTATGTTACCGGATACTATCCTTTAGTTTTAGCATCCAGGTTTTAGGGTCCATTTTTCTTAGTGTTAAGAGGGGTAAAAGCGATATTCTTATACGATTGTTATTATGCGTTATTATAATTGACAACCTATGTTGTCAGTTATATACAGAAAATAAAGTATAAAGATGTAAAGGCTCGCGCGATATACATCTAGTAACAGATAAAATCTGTTGATTCGGCGAGATGAACATTTGTAATTTTAACAGAATTAATCTGTAAATTTTATAGATTAATTCTGTTCAATTTAATAGTTTAAAATTAATTAATAATTAATTTATAATTTTGAGTACTTTAATTTGTGTATGACGGAGTGCATTGCACTGAGAAAAATGGATCATGCATAAAACCTGGATGCTAAAACTAAAGGATAGTATCCGGTATCATAAGATATGTTAATGTGTATGATATATCTATAAGTTAATTTACCTAATATATAAAGATATTACTAAACATAATCTCTTGATGTTCTATTTTTATAATCTTTATCAATTAATTCGTAACATCTGAAGATAATAAACGCCCTTTAAGTATCATATAGCGGAAGTGGATGTTTTGCTTTTTTCTGAAACACGTGAACGCGTTGTCTCGGACTTTTCGGCTGGGCCATTAGATAATTGATTATTAAAAAGTTCGTACATTGGAATCTGATTTTAGGAGGAGATAGATAGATAGATAAATACTTATCCCTTTATCAGTAATAAGATTCAAAATTTACAATGGGACGCGATGTGAAGTTCAATACGAAAAATTCTATAATTATTATTATCAGAATTGGTAAGTGATATTATTTGCTTTAGATTGTATAAACTGTTGATTAAAATCTGAGTATTGGTACAAATTTCAATACCTTGGATTATAAATGTTAAAATCTGGAGCGTTTCGGTTTATAATCTAAGACATTATCTGAAACTATCTTTTTTTTATCATCTAGAGATTATAGTTTTAATAATAACATAATCTAGATCGCTGTCCTAAAAAACTTTCATTGAAAAATAAAACATCAATTATTTGGCACACATCTTGAATTACTCAAAATTTTGTATTTGATTGTGTTTTAGAGACACTCTAATGAACACCGTTTCGTCTAAATGAAATATGTCTGATGAAACCCGATACTAATCTTCAGAAGAAACTTGATCAAAAATATTACTTTTATCAACTATGGATAAATCAAATCACATCATATGACATCGGTAATTGTGTAGCTTTATGATTCATCCGTTGGCTATTCAATACCATCAAATATCGTTAAAGGGAGTCAACCTACGATTTTCTATCTTACAAATCTTTTCAAGTATTGAAACATCTGATAAGCAAAAGTCAATATCAGGAATTATAAGGAATGCTACGAAAGTTAAATCGTCTTTACGGGATAAAAGTACTCAAACAAACGATAATAATCGACTTTAAGGCATTTGAAACAGGTAATTCTGAAATATTATTATATGTTTCAATAAGTAGTAACATCACCTAACTTCCCGTGTCAGTAATAGCAGGAACTGGATAATCTTGTATGGAAATTACAAACACATTAACACATAAATCAAGCAAAAAGACATTATTTTAATAAGATTTTTTTTTCCTTAATTAAAAAAAAATTATCAATTATACGACAAGCATTGTCATAAAAAAAACCATAAAAAATTGTTACAGCAAAATTTAATTTTTCAATTTTAAACCCCTAAAATTTTTTTTCAAAATAAAATTTTATGGTTACATGACTCTCTAATAATAAAGGATTTTATGTAATGCCACAGGTGGAATAATTAAAATTGTCAAAATGTGACAATTTTACATGTATTATATTCTTAGCATTTGAAAAATACTTCAGCTACTTTAAAATCCTTAAAAGATATAATGTAACTTTTTGTCCTTGAGAAACAAAATTTCGCTTAAGCATTGTCAGAAATCCAAAAAACTCTGGATCTGGCTAGGCACCCTAAGAAACATGCTTCAAAATATCTCATGATTCTTAATACAAACATAAAACCGCAATAAAACTTTTTTAATTTTATGCATTAGAACTTATTTGGACATTAGCACTCTGAACAATAAACCAGGTAGATCAGATAGCGGTATTTGACAACCCGTACTCTGAATAGTGGACCAGATTTTCTGCTAATATCCAGAGTCCAGACACGTAAACTGTATTGTAAAATGTAGATGCTCGGCATCCGGAATATAAATTACGATAAAATATCATGTGTTGCGTTAGTCTTATTAAAAAAATAGAAATTAGTTTTAAAAAAACAAACAAAAGAATATTTTTTAATAATGTTGTTATAATTTGTAACAAAAAAATTGGAAGTTAATAATCTCTGGTATTATTTATTTATTTTACATATACTTTATTTTAAAATTTCTCATAAGACGTTACGTATTTGTCTGATTTGAATTTTAAAGAATATTTTTCAGAAAAACTCAATTTTTTGAAACTTCTATTACATTTTTTGACCTAATTCAGGTGCTTTCGAGATAAAGTATCTTTTTATTTCTGCAATTATGTTTCATAATTTCTACTTATGTATAGAAGACATTTCTGTAGGTTGCGCAATGGGTAAACCATTTTTTGTGATAAGGAGAATTTTTCTCATGAATGATCTAAGATATCTTAAAAAGTAAGAGATCCTTTTTCAAACTAAGTGAACCTTTTTTTTAAATTTTTTCTTAAAGAGATTATTCAATTCTTCTTGCTATCAAAGTGAAAAAATGAAATGTGTTTATTTGTTTTAATTGCTTTGTATTTTTTTTAGATTATAGAATTACTTTAAATTGATTTTAATTTATAAATATTTTTTTTTAATTTTTTTAATTTTTCTCAAATTGAATTGAATTCGTATGAAGTCCTTTGTTTCCTTTTTTTAAAATACGAATTTGTAGAGAATAAGATTTAAATGGGACTTATTTTTCTTTACAGTTTTTTACATTCTCATCAGAGAATATATTAGATTTGTGTATTTGAACCCCTCATTTTTTGTCATATGTCCACGATTTATGACCCCTGAACTTGAAAAACATGTTTTTATCAATGTGTCTGTAGATTTTATTTTGTTAGCACGATAACTTTAGAAAGAATTGACCGATTTGATTGGCCTTTGGTATACCCTTTTAGTGTCCTAAGCTTTCTTTAGATAAAACAAAAATTGTCAGATTTATAACACTTCTAAAATTTCATAAAAAATAAATAAAATTAAAATTTTAAGCTAAATAACTAACGTTATTAAAAAAAGTTAAGAAATAAAAAATGTTCCTTTTTGATCGCCCTATAAGACTGGTATAACAATTTTTTGAATTTGCTTTCAAAATTGAAAATTCGAATTCTTTTTTTTAATTTACAAATTTTGTTTACGGATATTCGTAGTTACTAGCCGGGTGTCATTTTGCAATTAAATATTAGTAAACAATAGTATTTTATTCAACTCTTGATTCTTCTTTAGTCATCACAAGTCTTTGCTGAGTCTCTACACCAAGTTTTAAATGATTTTAACAATATGTTATTTGGTCAAGTTATAAGACACTTTATATTTTAAAAACTTATTGATTTTACGGGTTCAAATTTTTCAATTTTTTTATTTTCCCGATTAAAAATAATTATGGGACAAAAAAACTGTGAAGGAAAAAAAGTCCCATTTAATTCTTATTTTCTACAAGCCACTTTTGCATAGACAATTTTTGTTTATGGTTAATACTTCGCATGATATTAAAAAAAAATAATTTCTGTTAAAAAAGAGAACAAATATTCATAATTATCTTTTTCAGTAACATTGGCTTAATAATATTGTCCAATGGTCCCTCTTTATTAGGACTTTTTGATTACAAAATTTTTGTATAAATATCTTCTCAAAAAATATTGATCCGAGAGAATAATGTTCTGCACTGAAATGGGAAATAATACGAATAATTAAAAAAAATAAAAATAATAAAAATACATATAATAAAATTAGTATCTTAAAAAGGCGAAAAAAAAAAAACTAAAAAATTTAATTTTTATAATACATACATGATATTTCAACAGTTTACATGCTCATGATGATGGGCTGCTAAAGTTTTACTTTTCACTCCCTAGAGAATTTAAGTTCAATTTAAAAAGTAAAAAGGGATTAAACAAAGTTCAAATAAGTTATAAATAAATTAAATATGAAACTTAATTTTATTTTACGAATATAACTTTGAAGAATTATTGTTAAAAATCAATCACGTGACTGTCAAGTCACATGGAATAAAGACGTAAGGTTATGTAACTGTCACTTTCGGTTACCTGTATTTACCTGGTATACTGAGCTTATTATTGATAATATTATTGATAATATTCACATATAAATAATAAATAATGTTCAGTAACGTATATTATAAAATAAATTAATAAACAGAATCATTAATTAATTAATGATTAGATAAAGATTTATATTGATTGAAAATAATCACACAAATTTTAAATATTCATACAGGTTGTATAATTAGGAGTAAGAATTAGAAACTTTTATTTGATAAATTACTTACAATGAGGAACCAGTACTTCCGCGTCAAAAACTTGGGGTTTTTTCACGTTTAGGGTTGGATTAATGGGCGCAATTTTTTCCACCATATTTGAAATGTTTGTATACTTATTGAAATGAAATTTAGTAAATACTGTCGCGGCACTAATTGAATAGATATGAGAAAATTACATTAAAATAGCATTTTTTCGGAACATGTAGTGGGTAGAGAAGTGGCGGTCACTCAGTAACTGACGGAAAGAGTATAAGACGCTGACACATAGCATTCAGCAGTCTCATGCTTGACAACCAATCAATGTATCTCTCGATCCCCACTTAGATTGCATTTCTCCCACGCAATATCGCTTTATGTAGTTCTACACCGATATACTTATCCACCTGTTGCCTGAAAACTTCCGTGATCAGTATCTTTCTCTTTCTTGCAATCATTCAAAGATTTATTATTAACTGGAATCGTATAATAAAATATGAATGGAAATTCAAACAAACATTAAAACTCTCGTATCTATAGTCAGCCAGCAGAGTAAAAGTTTCAGTAAACAAAGTATTTATACTGTCGTGCGTCGCGAGAAGCCTGTCTGTTAATGTAAATTGCTTTTAAATGAAGATCTCAATAGTTTACATACAAAACTACTTTTTGTAAATAAAATCGCACTTGCATGTGGACCATCTTTATTACATTTTTTTAATCCTACTGCGAATTCTTGCGCTATATCCTTCAGCGTGGAACTCGATTTTTTGGGTGCAGTTCTAAAAACCGGTAACCTCCGATTTTCTTTCGGCTCCATATACTTATATATATGTGTATTTTGACGCGCTGATTACGAATATAATATACGCCTTCTTGATTCTAATGGTGAAATTATGAAAAAAATCATTAAAATATTGGTTTTTTGCGTTTATCTCAGTTGTATGCAAACTTTAAAAAATGTTTTAAACAAAAGTTTATTTTATTTTCATTGTACTCACGCTCTTCACCGCGGGAAGGTTGGAGAATTTTGAGGAGCATATTTTTTTTTCTATTTTTTATGTTTTGTGATTGTTTTGGTTTTTTTTTATTTTTATGATTTTTTTGTTACCTAATATATTTTTATTAAAGATGCGGAATATATCCAGTGGCCAGGGTTATATTCTTTAATATATTGCCGATTAATTCATTGAATGGATCAGTACTTATTTTTTTAAGGCGTTGGAGTCAAAAAAATTCAGAGATAGTCAGCAAGATTATGTTCTTTTGCACTCCACTTAACCATCCCCTTTGCCATTTCCCTTTACCATTCTTTTTAGTATTCTTTGTATCTTTTCCTTTTTCCGTGCAGAAATTGCCATATTTTTTACAGATTACCGATCTGGCCCAGATCGGTTTTTAGCGATCTGGACCGGGTCGGGGATAATGACATGGCCCAAAGTCGTGCCAGACCGGGCTCGGGTTACTATTTCCACCACTATGTCGCTGATGTTCGGAAAAATGGCGCTCCAATTTCTCTGCAGTGTGTGAGTTTTTAAAGGTGTTGATCAATTTTATATTCATTTATAAATTGTACAAATGAAACTAGCTGTCAAGTTGTATCAACTTTTGTACTCATTCAACGAGAACTTTGCTTCCTGTAAGCAAATATGATTTGCTTCCTCATAGAGGAAGCATTAAGTATCATTAAATTTTGATTACTTGAGAAGTTTTATTCAGAAAATTTCTTTTTCTAAAATTACAATAAAGCATAACTTTCTTATTTTTTTATAAAATGCATTAATCTTTTAGGTGAATCGATTCGTCTCGACATAAAGAATATTCATTTTCCTTACGTCAACTCAAAATTTTGATTATTTGAAAACATAGAGCGAAAAATTAACTTTCAAAATTATAAATAAACATAACTTCCTTATTTTTTAATGAAATGCATTAATCATATAGGTCAATCGATTCGTCTCGATGAAAGGAATCTTTTTCTTCTGACATCTGCTTTAAATTTTGATTTTATTAGAAGTTACAGTCGAAAAATGAGTTTCACTAAATTTAGAAAAGTACGTAAGACTTGTAAAATTAAATATTTTGTTAAACCCTTATAAGAAATTCAACTAGGTATATAGTGGAATAACTATGCAAAATTTCATCAATTTATCTCTACACGTTTTACGTTTTTTTACCTTTTTTAGGAAACTGGATTTTGTCACCACTACAAAGCTTCCTCTATGAGGAACCAAAAATGCCAAAAACAAAGAGCACACGACGACTCCGGAAACACCGCGCGATTTAACCCTACCTAGAAAATATAAATGAAGGTAAATTAAACATTCAGTGTTTATATATACATATACATATATGTATATAAACACTGTGTGTGTGTGTATGTGCGTCGAAACCTAACCTCAAAATTAAAATATAAGTTTTAGTTATTGACAAAAAATAAAAATGTTTTTTAAGTCACTGCAGGTGATGTAAATATTGAAAGGGATACCGACGAACCCGAAGATGCGAATGATGAAATCATTGCCGAGGATCCCGGTATGGCTAATCCACTTCAAAATTTATCCATGCTGCTGATGACGTCCTAACAATGGGATGCAACTTCAGTGAAATCTGTGCCTTCCCATTCGAAAACTATTTGGGAAAGTTAATGAGTCTGATCCGAAGTGCGAACCGGCCTGTAGCTCAAATTTGTCGTCGATTACACGAATTAAGTAAAATTGATCCTCCAAAGCCACAAATACCTCATAAAATTTTAATTTTGAAATCAGTGGAATCAAATATCCTAAAACACCGTTAGGCGTGGAAATAGAAGGCAATCCTTGGAAGAAAAAGCAGTCATTATTCTTATATTCCACTGATTCTAAAGACTTATATATGTGGGAGCTGCATCGCAAATCAAGCAATGTAATATTAAATTTTGATCTTAATGACGTAAAAAGTAAAATGGTTAAGTTAAAAATAAATTTGAGGGAGGGAGGTCCAATTAAAGTATATTGTATGCCACTCCTGCGTCACTGATACAATTATGAAAACTGAGATTGATAGAAAGTATGTAAAATAATTGTATTTATTTAATAAGAAAAAACAGATTAGCATTATGTTTTGTCAAATTTTATTCTATTTACGAGAGCAAGAAACTGAATCGTAAATTGCTAAGTCATAAGAAAGTTATTCAGATTTTAAATAGTGTTTATTAATAAAAAAAAAATAATATATCTATTATGTACTCTTTTTTAAATCCAAAAAGCCTCAAGGAAAAATAAAATGTTCTTTATAAAATTAAAATATTCTAGATATTACAGTGTTTAACTTTTAATTACAAAACGCTATCGTAAGAGGTAAGTGTTTAATTTATTTCCATGATATGTAATAATTTAAACTGGAAAAGTAGCTATCAATTGTATTGAAACAATAATATAACACCTTTATTGATTACGGTTTGAAACTACCGCTTTGGAATATATATTTCAACTGTGACAGTGATATAACCTAAAAAAAAATGGATATACGTATGAGGCAGAGGAATTAAAATTTTCACTAGGATTCTATTCTAGATTAATGAATTTAATATGATAGCAACATATGAATATTAAAAAAAAATAAGTGCAAAATCAAGCATTGTAATAAAAATATATTATTTAAAAGTACACTGAGATTCGCATTTCTGCTCTTCATCGTTACCAACCTTGCAATCGAGTCAAGTCCGCCATTTTGGATGTTCAGATTGTTTTGAATACAGTCCCAGTTTAACTGATTCATTGTTTTCTAATTATCCTTGTCAATCGAAACAATACAAGTGGCAACTCATTTGACATCGGTATTCAGTGCAGAATAATTCGTTTGAATTATTTCATGGACTATTTTTCCAGCATATACTCAAGGTACGTAAGAAAAACGATTTTTTAAAAACATAACCTCACTTCCTCTGTACGCGCCGGTTTTTAATCTTTTGTATTAGAACTTACACTTAAATTAAGTACTTATCTTACTAAAAAACATGAATCTATTATAAATAATTTAAAATCATTACGATATCAGTTCTTGACGCATATAACTTTTTATTTTATATAAAAATAAAAATAAAACTTTTCTGTCGCGTATATAAATGTTTTAGACAAAAATACTGACGAGCGGAATAGCATTCTCTACAGTTTAATAGAAAAACAAGGGAGTGCACCCGATGATTGGCCAGAGTGCGAACGGAAGTTGTGGAATTGAAAAAAATCGTAAAGGAACTAAAAACAATAACTTTAAAGCTTTCAATGAAGAGCTCAAAAGCAATAAGGAGTGCTCTCATCGTTTTGTAAGTCTGTCCATCTAATGATTTCCTTCTTGAGTTTATAATTTTTGAACATTTTATTTCCATACTAACATATTTTATTGTAATAGCTTTTTATTATTACAGAAGGCATCTTTTCATTTATCTATGAGCTTGGAAAAAGGATCTCGAAAATCTTTGAATTCAATAATAAAGAAATGTATGTTCAGAGAGTTGATTATGAAATTCACAGCAGTGAAACGAATACCGGACAAGGAACTTTTTACCGATTTTCCCTTTTGTTCATGCTTGCTAGGTAAAAAATTAAATATTATATAATTCTGTCTAAATAAAAAATTTACAATTAATTTATCAATCTAATTTTACAATAATTTATTTATAGAGGTCGCTTGTTCAAAATTTAAAGAAACTGAGGAGGACGTGTTGTCCCACATTGGGACAATTTTCGGAAACGCGAAAGATTGGAGCGGCCATCGCAAGGAAAGGACCCGTAATTGAAGCAGTTTATACTTTATTTTTAAAAAACTCGTTTACCTTAATGTAATTTGCATGCAAAAAAGTTTGAATAAAATCCTGTTTAAATTAATTATTAATTCCATTTTTTACTACAATAATAAGGGTAGGGCCTAGGTCGGGCACTGACCAGGCTACTGAGTTCGGCCCCGGGAGGGCCGTGTGTTTCCTCAGCGGTCTGGCCCAGACCAGGTTCCCCGATATGGGCCCAATTTGGCCAAGTCTGGGCCAGATCGGGGCCATGGCGAAATTTCTGCTCGGGTTACCATTCCATATATATCATTTCCCTTTACCATTCCCTTTGCCATTTTGTTTTACCATTCGCCTTTACCATTCCTTTGGCCATTTCCCTTTACAATTATTTCATTTTAGAATATGAAGAGCCATGGTTTATAAGTTTTTTAAAAATTAAAATCGATATATCTGTAATTTTCTCGGAAACTATCACGCGCAAATAAAAAAATGTTTGAAAAAAACAATGTGTATTTCTATGAGATCTACAACTTTTGTTTCAAACATTTTTTTTAATTTTACATATATTAACTGAGATAAACGCAAAAAACCAAGATTTTTATGATTTTTTCATGATTTCACCATGAGAATCAAAGCAGCAATTTCACTATTATATTCATAATTAGCGCGTTAAAATACATAAGTACACTGAGAAAAAAATACTCGGAAATCAATAAATATACTTTTGAATCACTAAATCTCTTACAAAAGCAGATATTTTATTGATTCAAATGAATTTTTAATGAAACAAGAATTAATCATTTCCATACAATGGTGATATTATACATTTTAAAGTATATATATTTGAATTAATAAAATATCTGCTTTTAGAAGAGATTTATTAATTCAAAAGTATATTTATTGATTTCCGAGTATTTTTTTCTCAGTGTACATATAAGGAGCTCAAAGAAAATCGGAGGTTACCGGTTTTCGAAACTTTATCCAATTTTTTTAATAATAAAATATTTTCCAATTTTATTTCGCAATAAAAAAAAGATAGAAATTTTAATAGTTAAAAAAATTCTTTGAACAGTATTTAAACAAGGGGCATTTATGAAAATAAGAAATAATGAGAAAATATTTATATGAAATAAATGTGGTAGTAACTGTTAGTTTTGAAGTTACAACTCCAAAGTAAGAAACTCCAAAACTAGGAAAGGAGAGGTTTAAAAAGTACTGTATTGAAAATATTATTAATAAGAAAATCGATTTACCTGTGTTTTTCGTTGTAACGAGAGTAAAAATAAACATACAAACAACAATTAACACTTTAAACACAATTGAAAATAATAAATATACGCGTGGAGATCTCACTCACTCCTCACTCGGCTATACTTTATCCTGTTCTGGCGTCACCGAGGGCGTCACCACAATTCTTTGAGGTCTAAACTTCAGAGGTCTAAAAGTTAGACCAAGCGGGCTAAAGCAAGCTTTATTAGCTTCTTATTTACAACCCAAATTTTGTTTCTTCAGGTCGAAGACCAAGTGAGGGTTGTTTTTAATACGAAAGGCTAAGAGTTAACCATGCTTGTGTCTAGTTTTAAACCCAAGACCCATTATGGCTTTTTTTAAGACTTAATTCTGGTTAAATTTTAAACATCAGCTTAATTTAAGGCAAAAATAAAAAAAAGATCAACCTAATAGTAAAACTTTTTTTTAGTGTGTCAGGAACCTGCGTTCCTTTGTATAGAATCTTGATTTTTCGTAGAGTATCGTTTTATTCTGTATATATATATATATATAGGCATACAGGCCGCATACCCTCAGTATACCCGAACCATCTCGATTTTTGCCGAAACGTTAATTTATATTTTTCTCAATAGGATCGCATGGGCTTTTTTCTCAGAAGTAGCATTATATTTTACATTTACTATAAAAGCGATTTTCGGATACGCTTAGCTATGTATTATTTCTGCGTTAAGTGCGCGTGCGAGCGTATATATATAAATATGTTAGATATGTATAAGTTATAATAGGCGTTAGGTTTAAGCTTAAGAATGTATTGCGTGATTTTCTGTGTTTGTGTGTATATTCTGGTATATCCGCGTCAGGATTGGTCCCAATGTCTCTGTGTTAGTCGTGTTTACTTCTTTTTCTTCTATCTGATTCTTTTTAACGATGAGTCATAATTTTTAGTATTGTGGCTTTCAAATTCTCAAATTCGCATATTCTTGTATTAAAGTTTGAAACGATTATTTTAGTTTCTGGAATCATTTATATTAATGTCGTATTCAAACGATTGAAAACCACTATATCAATTTTTGATACAGTCACTTTTCACAGTGTTTTGATATTCTAGAATACTAAAGTTTGATACATTTTTACCATTTATTGATAAAGAAAGTCTATCAGTGTACATATGAGCTAAGCGTTATAGAAATCCCGTGTTTCAAGGCAAAAACTATCGAGGTTCTAGAGTATTGAACTTTAAATATCACGGAGAAAAATTAAAATTTCGATTTCGGATAGACTGCTAAATAATTTTAAAAAGTGCTATTCAATTAGGAAAGAATGCACGAATATAGGTTCCGTTCCTATATATTTTAGTAGCCATAAAAAATTAAAATGACTCCTAAAATGTAATCGTAAAGCAAAGTTTTTTGCTCGTTTTAAGAAAATAAATTTATTGTTTTTCAACATGAAAGTAAACTTAACTATTTTAGAATTGAGTTGAAAGGTAGAAATATATTTTGAAAAATAATTACTGCAATGGAATTGGCAAAATGAAAGCTTATTACCATGTGAAGTTACAATGGGATTTAATAAAAAATACGTCAGAGTATAGATTGTAGGGTTACCATCCGTCCTGGTTTTTCGGGGTTTATCCTGGTGTCCTGGTTTTTTTTATTGAAAATAGGCAAAATGTCCTGGTCTTTTTGGAAACCAAAATTGTTTTCAGGAAATATTTTATATTTTGCGCGCGTAGTTTCCACTTTATTACCTTTTTTTTTTAGGGATCATTGGGAAATTTTAAAGCGTCCTGGTTTTTTACGCGACCGAGATGGTTACCCTAAAAAATTGTATAATGCACTTTAGAGTTTCTAAGTATCATTTGGTGCAATTTTCAAAACGTCTAGTAGTCAGTCCTATACTTTCAAAAGACGGTACATAAGCTAATGTACCTCAATATTCATTCATGTGTTTACTATTTTGGACGTTTCCAATTTGATTTTCATAATCCTCTGTGCTTCGTTTTCTTCTAACCCGATTTTTCTGTTTCAGCTTTCTATACGGAAAAAATATGTCCTGTAAAAAGTGTAGAATTAGTCTAGGAGTTTTGGACAGGTACCAAAATGTTGGAGATATTGAATGACTTTTAATAAAAGATTTCGAACTTATCAGTACTAAATTCAAATGAGTCTTGTAATTTTCAATAATAGTCTAGGAAAACTAGTTATGTATTTATTAAACAACATTTAAGTAAAAAGCCTATTTCAGTTCACCGCGAATAGCGCACTGGTATTAAAGAAAATCCTGGACAGTCTGGAAAAATATATCTGCGTGTCGATGTGCGCAGTCGATCATCAGCCGGCAGAGAGATATATAAATACTATACTTATATAAAACTCACGAAATATTACACATTAAAATATTAAAAATAATCATATGATACAGTTTTAATATAATATTTAAATAAAAGATCTTAAATAAAATTAAATATCACTTGGGTCTTTGTGACGTTTCTCACAAGCGGTGAGAATTTGGCTAGTTAGTATATGGGGCATTATTGCTCAAGTGTACCACCCTCAGAATTCGACTTTGTGTGATCTAACATAAACTTGGGTAAAGTATAGTCCTACTAGGTAGAATTTTACAGGAAAAACATTTTTTCGATTGGATAAAAATTTACCGAGATAAGGGAGGGGTAATTTTTCAAATTTTTTCGATTTTGTGCGGTTTCGTGCTATTTCGAAGGTATTAAGCTCCTTTCCTATGGAATATTCAAAATTTGGCCCATATGTTTTTGATAGCTTTTTTCCTGGTCTATCGAATGTTTATAACCAGTTTTGGAAAAATTGAAAATTTGACCGATTTTTTTGAAAATCAAAATATTTTTAACTATTGCAGAAAAAAGGCATGCTTTTTTTTGGTCTCAAAATAAAGCTTAAGTCTTTATCTTTCGATGCTGTAAATTTCATCTTGCCGTTTCTTGTTGTTTTCGAGAAATGAAATAAAGAGTAAAGCGCCGCACCGATGGCTATCAAAAACATGTGGGACAAAAGGTTGTATATTCCATAGGAAAGGAGCTTAATACCTTCGAAATAGCACCAAACCGCACAAAATCGAAAAAATTCGGAAAATTCCCCCTCCCTCATCTCGGTAAATTTTTATCCAATCGAAAAAATCTTTTTCCTCTAAAGTTCTACTTAGTAGGACTATACTTTACCCAAGTTTGAGTTCGATCAGACAAAGTCGAATTCTGAGGGTGGTACACTTGAGGAATAATGCCCCATATAAGGATCAATTCGACGAGTATACTCAGCGTGCGATATTCTCCGTTAGAGAATTGCGTTGTATGTAGTAGTGTTAAGTTAGGTATAGAATTTAATTCAAATTTATTCAAATTTAGAGTGCTTTAGAACCCATCATATTTTCTTAGACTGTTTAGGAAATTCTATTCAGACTGTCCAAGACATTTTACAGTCTCCAAGTTGTTTTTGCTTCAACGAAATTTCCTAGACAGTCGAGGACTTTATATAGTTCTTTCTTGCACTTAGCATTGAAATATCTTGTAAATATTCAAAGAAGAAGGTTTTCAATTTTTATAACATTTTGATACCTGTCCAAGATTCCCAGACTGAGTTCTACACTTTTTATAGGACATATATTCTCCGTGTAATAATATTAAATTTAAGATTATACATGTATGTAATTTCTAATTATACTCGAGTGTAATTAATTACATTAAATATCTAATTACACTCGAGTCTCAAGCAATTTTTGCCAGAGGTTCTCTCAAATGTTAAGAAATTCTTTATCTCTATAGTTACATCAATTGCGCATGCGTATTGTGTATAATACAATATTTTTTAGCATTTTAAATTACGTGCGAACAGTAACTTTTCAAATATTGTGATGTTGCAGATTTCTGCAAATCACAAAAGTTTCTAAAATTAACTATGTTATTGAAATAAGGACTTGAGTGTTCTCATTTTGAGTACAATTCGGCACAGCTACTGTCCTTGGGCCTTGTTCAAATATTATCTCTCTCCATCATCCCTCTTAACGTCCAAGACAGAACTGTCAAATCTGTCAATAATGGACAGAAGGATTGGTGTTGGTCATCTTTTAGTCTTGGCACATTCCTGGCAAAGATTGACTGAGGCTATTACTTTGTAATTCTAAATAAGAATTAGTAATTTCGCCTAATTATCTTTATTACAGATACCTGTAATTATTTCTTATCTCCTGTCTATTAATAGACGTTTACTGGCTTTTAAATGCCATTTATCTCTCTCTAAATTATTTAGAACATAGAAGGATGAAGCGATCATTATTAGTTCTCCATATTCTTGTTCTCCTCATTGCTTGATATCTGAAAGCATCAAAGTTTCTTATATCTCACTCCCTCTTGTATAAAGGAGTTCGGAACCTCTCTGTCTTGTAACAACGGCTGATAAGGAGTAGGAAAAGAAGAAGAAAGGACATCGAATTGACGAATCGGAAGCGGACCTCATCGGCTATCACTCTCACGACCATGCGAAATTACGAAATTAGGCTTACGCGCATCAGCCCTTTCCCCCAATTTATAATTCCTTCAGGCTAACGAGCTTCCGTGAGAACTTGACTCGATCTCTTTTGATTTGTGAAACTCTAAGTGAAAGTACGTGTCAAGTCTCATCGAATTTGTAAACTTTAAATTAAAGTGTCTCTCTTCGAATTAAAAGGTAGGATTCGATCCATTTTAATGATTTAGCCAAGTTATTTTATTTTATATTGTTTATTTTAATATTCTATTTCGACTCCTTGGCTGAATCATCTTATTTTTATATATACTACAGTGTTGCCAGATTGGGGTTTTTTCTCCTATTTTTAGGGAGATTTCAGGGGCACAGGGAGAAATATTGGTAGAAAAAATATGTAGGGATTTTTTAGGGAGATTTTTATGTCCAAGATGGACTGGTTGAATATAGTATATTGTGTTACAAGTGCGGAAAGTTGAACATTCCACGAGTGTGAAGTTTGTAACACGAGACGGAGGCGAACGCACGAGCCGAAGGCGAGTGCATGCAAGTCGTAGTCGAGTGTTACAAATTTCACACGAGTGAATGTTCAACTTCCCGCACATGTCACACACGATGTTTTTTGCAAAAATTGGACCATTTATACTTCCGCTTGTACGAAATGGAAATAAATAGCCTAATTTTAACAAAAAATGTTTATTATTACAAATGTAAAGTTTGAGAAATTAAATTTGCTACTATGGTAATTATCACAAGCCCTTAAGGGCGTTGGATAATCGGGACTTCTAACTTTTTTCGGGTGCCCCCCCTTTTCATCACGGCCCTGTCCTCTCAAACGCATGAGAAAAGATATGGCGAGTGTGAAACACACAACTTGAATGTTTTTTTATAGACACAACAAAGACTGTAAATAAAAAAAACGCGTTGTAAAAACTTTTTGACGTAAATAAACTTTATTATTACGACGCGAATTTCACGACCCGATGCGTAAAAAGAGAGGAAAACGCTTACAAAATTTTCGTCAACTAGAGCGAAATTTGCTAGTACAAACAATTACCGCTATCACCTCGTGAGCGCGCTGCTGTCATCTTGCATTGTCTAGTTGACGAAAATTTTGAAAGTGTTTTCCTCTCTTTTCGCTCATCGGGTCGTGAAATTCGCGTCGTAATAATAAAGTTTATTTCCTTCAAACATTTTTTACAACGCGTTTTTTTTATTTACAGTCTTTGTTGTGTCTATAAAAAAACATTCAAGTTGTGTGTTTCACACTCCCCATATCTTTTCTCATGCGTTTGAGAGGACAGAGCCGTGATGAAAAGGGGGGGCACCCGAAAAAAGTTAGAAGTCCCGATTATCCAACGCCCTTAATAGCAACTTCAACAGCATTAAAAAATCAAGTAAAATTACATAGGGAGAAATATAGGGATCTTTTAGTTCAACTTAGGGAAATTTGGGGTGAAATTGTGAAACTCGTAGGGGGAAATCCTGAGACTCATCTGGCAACACTGATATACTAGAACATCACACTGCGCTTCGCGCGCCTATTAGAGTTCTTAATAGTAGATATACAGGGGCGCTTCTGGATACAAATTCCTGCACCGACATGTTACCGACACTCGAGAACGTTCGATGGTTCATGTCCATGCTAAGTTTCGAAGCTTCTAGAATAATGTGGAATGTAATTAAGATAAATAAATGTTCTCAAAAATGTGATGACTTAATAACATTCGTCTTTAATTAGAGTAGTGGAATCATGGAATGTTATTTGTCAGTTATTATTTACGATGGTGGGTGATATTTTGAAAGATGAGTATCCTGTCATCTTCTCTTCTGATAATTGATACGTATGAGAAAGATCCAGACGTGTAATATCCTGTTGACCCATTGTTTTTGGTAATAACATTTCTTAGAACATTTTAATGTGATTTACTGATCCTCTGAGATTATTGACCTAACATGATATGCGTTTATTTAAAGTGGAATGTTGATTATGGTGACAAAAACAATAACAACGGGGTCTTTAAAAGGAGGTTTGCGATTATTTTTTTCAGTCTGCAGCTAGCCGTTGAGTTGAAATCGCTAATGTCAAATAGTGAAACGAAAACTGAAATTAGAAATCGGTTAAGTGTTCATTTAACTAATATTGAAGAAGTGAAACAATTAATAGAGAGAAGGATAAAAGTGCAACAAATAACAAAAGAATTAAATAAAATCAATTTGAGTGAAAGAAAAAAATGAATTTCCAAAAGTTGAACGAAGTTGGAAAAGCCAAGTATTTCCTTCCAACGAAGAAATTGAGTGAATTGGTAGTTGATCAGATCTATGGAATTAGTGACATCAAACAAGTGCAAAAAAAATACGGACGAAGAATCACTGTTAGCATTGAAAATACATACAGTGTATTTCTACCGCAGCGAATGGTGAAAGTGTTTGATGAAGAAGAAGGATTGTTTGAAGAAATGAAAAATTTGTGCCATGAAAATAAATTGAGTATGAAATATTTTGGAGGAATATACAATAATATTGAATTTATTAAGAATTGAAAAAACCATGTCTTATCTACCACAAAATCAAATATTGTTAGGATCTACATATAATCTGAATTCATCTTTTACGAAACAAATTATTATTGGAGCAGAATTAAATAGTACTGGAGATTTGACTATTGTTGTGAAATTGATGTCAAGCCACCCTCGTGTCAAC